>JAQPZY010001487.1:1505000-1560000 GCA_029931535.1 Margaritifera margaritifera | reverse complement strand
AAAGATTCTGTTTATATCTTGAATTCTCCCCCCTCGGGGGAAACCTGAAGTCCTGGGCAATGGTCTTGCTAATACCTTTTTCATACAGTTTAAATTTCTCTTTGATGGGCCGTCCCACCAAGTAGCTGACACCTGACACAACGGAGGCTGTTCTTTTTGATGGGCCGTCCCACCCAGTAATTGATATCTGACACAGCGGAGGTTATTCATTTTGATGGTCCGTCCCACCCAGTAGCTGATATCTGACACATCGGAGGCTGGTGTAACTGTTGGTTTCTAAGTACTAAATAAAAATAAAAAGTTAAAATTGCTCAAGTATTTTATCAATTAGAACTTTTGCATGATAAGCTGTCTTGCTATAAAGTGGCAGACTTCTCTCTATCGGAGCAATGAGCAGTATACAGAGTATTATAGCAAAACTTTGATATTATCTTTTTCATTTTCAGTCTTGGCGTGTGAATTATTGTAATCTTAACTTTATCCTTGAACTTCAATTTCGTCAATTATCTGGCGTTTTAATACGCCAAAGAAACTTTGTGTTGAAGCCAGTCACTTCATCCTTCACTGTAAGATGATTCTGCATAGATACTTGCAAACAACTAAGGCGGTAAAATTACAGTCTTTGGAACTCACGTCATTGAGTATTTGATGTAACTATAACTCCCGCAGCTACTAAAACAGTACGCCTTTTCAACATGTCTAATACAGTACCCCCCTTTTGATGGTCAGACTGTGAACTTATGTGGATAGCGCTGTTTAAACACGTCTAAAGCAGTACGCCTTTTGATAGGCAGACTTTGAACCTATGTGGATAGCGCTGTTTAAACATGTCAAATACAATTCCAATTCTTGCCCTAAAGTAGAAACTACAACAACAAGTACCATTTGTCAAAATTTATGCTTTTATGCATTATCACACAAACCGGATAAATGTCTTCGTCCAAACTTCAGGTTAATAAGACGCTTGTATTTATTCAATAAAGTTTGACTGTAAACTAGACAAATTTTAAGTTGTGTTGTAGGTCCTAGCTGAATAAAATCGTTCTTCTTACCAGACCATCAAGAGTAATTTATTAATGTAAGTTATGTTTAAATGCGCATATGTTGTAAACTCTGGAAATTAATATTGATTTCTGTTTTAAAAGAAGGTGGGAGAGTTGCTTCCCTATACCAGTGACGATTTTTAGAATTTTCGTCGTTAATTGTTAAAAAAAAAATTGCCAAAACACACAAGTAGACACTATACTTGCATATTAGTTTCTATTATATATAAATGCGATTTCATTAACTATTTTTTCCACAGTCGCTGTGAGACACCTATTATAGGCTTAGAATAATAAAGCAGGTTATTTGTTAAACCTTGAGGGATTAAATGAAGGAAATGAGTTAATAGAAGTGTAATTATGTGTAGTGATCAATGATAACTTGGATCGATAAGATTGTAAAAGTGGCGTCTGGTACTGTAGTGAGATGTGAAGCCTGGGGGAAAAAAGGCACAGCTAGCGCGCACACACACACACACACACACACACATAAATTGGACTGGACAGTTGCAGATGAGGGAGGGGAGGGGAGGCGGGATCGCGATTCCCCATGCCGGTTAATCCGGCACCTAATTTATATGGATTTTGGCACACTTTCATTAGGACACATACTTGAATCTATCCAAAGCAGTGGCGGATTTACCGGGGATGGGATACCACAGGCCCGTGCTCTCCCCCTCCACATCTGGCCAGGCAAAACAAATTAGACCAATTTCAAATTGCCAAAACACACGGGTAGACACTATACTTGCATATTAGTTTCTATTATATATAAATGCGATTTCATTAACTATTTTTTCCTCCAGGATGGCGTCGTACGAGGACATAGGACATTAGTGTCACTATATGTAATACTCACTCTCTGGTTATTGTTATGTATGATGTTTATATAATATTATAAATATTTTGGGAAATTATAAATGTTTCTTCGCTTTAATATTTGCTTGAATCTTAATGTTATCAGGAAAAACATGTTTAACTAGTGTCCTTGAATTAGGTTGTTTTGATCAATATGTTTTCTCAATTTGAAGGTCAAGGTTGATTTTTTGTTTACAAGTAAAAATTCCATTAAGATGACACACATTCTAGAACATTCTGTCATGTGACCAATCTAGAACATTCTGTCATGTGACCAATCTTTATATATATCATGTTTGGTGGACATTTTTTCAGTTTTGACATTACCATCAGTCTTGTAAAGAGCTATTACAGTTGTGAAAATTCATTCCAAATTCTAAGAGAGGAATTATTTTAAATATTCATTGGATTATAACAGTGTTCATAAACTTTTGGATTTTGGATTTTTAATTGATGATTTTGGAATTTAAGTGAACTTATTCAGAGATTTTGGAATACTTCATTTTGACATCAGCACATCAAGATTACTAGTACATCAGGACTTTGGAGACCATTAGCACATCATAACATTCAAGGACACAGCCGTGAATTCGGAACATTCTATATTTAGGACTTGTGATTAGAACAATCATTCTTATTGGATTATTAGGATTTCAAAACACATTACTGTAAGTGACTTTTTTGATTTTTCATTTTAATTATCTAGTAATAAATTGCTTGTTGATTTTTACTTGATTTGTTGGTTTCACTTTCTTTCTGTTACATTTTTCTTAGACCATAGAGTCGTAACATTATAAATCGATCTTTACGCTATAATTTATAATACAACACATGTGACAGAAGAAGTCAGTTCACCTTCTTCGCTATTCGATGTATTTTTATCGGATCCCAGAAGCGATGTTTCTTTAGCATTAGATATGTGATCTATCTGAAATAATATACTAATCTTAGATCTACTTTTTTCTTTTACAAACAGTTGACATATTACAATCTTCACCGTAAACTGTAATATTATTACATATTACAATCTTCACCGTAAACTGTAATATTATTACATATTACAATCTTCATCGTAAGCTGTAATATTATTACATATTACAATCTTCACCGTAAACAGTTTACATATTACAATCTTCACCGTAAACTGTAATATTATTACATATTACAATCTTCACCGTAAACTGTAATATTATTACATATTACAATCCTCACCGTAAACTATAATATTGTTACGATGTGTGTTTTTTTGTTTTCATGAATATGTTTGTGACATTTTAAAAGCATTTTGCAACTATTGTTTCCTAATCCAACCCCACCATTTTCCCAAACGTCAGGTATAATCTAATAGCCATGACCCCAGGACTTCGTTTAATGTATCACCTTTACACTTGCGGAAACAACCATTCCTTGTGCTTTTTTCAGTTTTTACTTCTTTTGTTGTAGATTTAGTGACTACAACAATCATCTAACATAGTACAATCCCATTCCCCGCCCCCCCCCCCCCATCCCCTTTCTAAGGAAAATCACAGTAACTTTATATGTCTCCCCACTGGTGAAGGGTGAGGCTACAAATACATAGATAGTTTAATTAAACTATATATATGGTACATCCTTAATAAAAAAAAAATACAACAAAAAACCTGCATTACTCTACTGCATATGTTGCCAGCAAAACGATAAATCTGGCAGAGAAGATATAATGTTACCTCTGTAAAGAAATGTTTCGTATTGTGTCGGACTGGATTACGATGGACCTAGGCAGACTTCAAAATTCCCTAGTTCTGAATGCATATTTGTAATGATTTGAACATAGGCAGACTTCAAAATTCATTAGTTCTGAATGCATATTTGTAATGATTTGAACATAGGCAGACTTAAAATAATTCCCCAGTTCTGGATGTATATTTGTAATGATTTGAAACTTTTAGTAGGTTTGGTGAAAGTGAGAACATCAACATATGTTATAGTATAAACCTTGATCTATAAAGAATACAGTTATGTCTTCACGATGACGTACATTAGTACATTATCAAGACAATATGAAACCATACGTAATGTATATTGGATATTTCTTTGCGTATAGCCACTGTCACTAATTTACAAGAATATACCATTCAAGCTCGGCATCAAATCAGTCCCTAAAATAATAAACAATATATTTATCAGTCTATTGCATTGTAAAATATTACATCTCTCTCTCTCTCTCTCTCTCTCTCTCTCTCTCTCTCTCTCTCTCTCTCTCTCTCTCTCTCTCACACACACACACACACACACACACACATTACTTATGATACATGTATTAGCTACGGAAAAAAAACTGATTCAGACCAGGGTCCTGTAGAAAACTGCACATTGCAGGTAGGCTTAATTACTGATATGTACACTATAGTCACTTTCTAAGTAAAGGTCACCTTTGACGTCTTTTACTAAAATATATCCAATGGACTGAACCTATACGTCTTAAATGAAGTAAAATGTTCTTTCTTAGAATAAATAATTACATTGACAAGATTAACTTCCTTAATGATTGGTTACCCTTTAATCTGTCAAACTGGCTAGGTGGCGTGGAATTGGAAAGTTGCGAATCTTTTGTGTGTGAATATTCCTATGTGTCCGCTTCTTCCCTGAGAGTTTGTCCCCTGGTACCGTACTAGATACCTATTAAACATCCAAATAAAAACCGGACTGCCCATGCTGTCATTAAAAATTATGAAATCGGCACTCAACTGAGTCTAAAAGCTACAATCAGAACCTCGGGAGCTGAAACGTCAACCACAGGCAAGGCGATGCCAGAGCTTTACAAGACCGTATTATGTACCACCACCACCAACAACAACAATAACTTTGGAACTACGCTAAATAAAAGGACCCTACTATCTAGTAGTTTGCATTAGGAGGTAAAAATAACGTCCTCGCCTGCAAAACAAACACCCAATTTATTTGAACTAGTACATTATCTTTGTGTCCAGAACTTGCTAAGTTGCTGAAATATTGAGTTCAAAACTCAACAGTGCATGAATAAGATGAAGGAAATCTATTTTTTTTACAATTTTGCACATCATATATTTCGCCACAAACGTGACTGTTACATTTGTTTGATGGAATGCATTATAAATGTATAATACTGGCAAGGAATTGCGAACGAATCCTATGATATATTGTAATGAGATATGCATGTACTTGTAGTATATCAGACCGTCCACGTTTGTAAAGTATTCTCCATACATGGAAATTTTCATCACTTTTGCGGACTGGATGAAGAATGCAAGTCAGTTCTTTGCTATCACCTCCTCAATGATTCGTATACAAAAGTTGTCATGCACGTCCTTCCGTGCTTCCGCCAGTCAATTCTTCTTCCAAAGTCAGTCTACATGGATTGGGAAGATGATCGTTTTCTGTATACTATTTCAGTAGGATGAACAAATGATAAGGAACCTTTCGCACTTTGAGTGGTGGGATCAGCAGGTCACATGTATACAGGGCTTCAGGCAGACAGAAATAAAGGGGATATATCCCTCTTCCCTTTAACACCCTCCCCACTGCATTCAGTGCCCTTTCGTCTCTCGCCTTTCCGCGCTTACATTCCCTCCTCTCAGCCTTTATAGGACCATTCCATCTAAATCTTTTCAGACCACTAAAATATTTATAGGTCTTGCTCAGGCTGACCAACACGCTTTCTTTTCAAGTGTTATGTTCAGTGGTTATTTACCAGCTTTTGCATCGTATTAATTAGCGTTCAAACCTTATGAGCCTCAATAAACTGGCAGTATTTTAGAAACCGTAAGCCATGGCCTCTAGTGGTATTTGTCGAGCCCATGTCAGACATAAGCGAGACATAGCAGTCACTTTTCCGACGGTAACAGCAGCAACGACGGCGGCGTCATCAACAGTTTATTAAGATTTTGGTTTGAGTTTGTTATTAGCATATATTTCTGAAACATCTTGATAGATTCTCATCGCGTTTAGCACGAATCATTACGAAGCTAAGACAATTCATTCTACGACATGCTCGCTAGCCCCTATCACCTCGTGGTTAATGTCACAGTCATAGCAGATTTCGATAAAGGTTTTGTTTAAAGTGTTTTGTTACCACTCTAGTTCTTAAAATAATGTAACAGAAAGAAAGTGAAATCAACAATGTAAGTAAAATCAACAAGCAATTTAATTCTAGACAATAAAAATGAAAATTCAAAAAGACACTTACAATAACGTGAATTAAAGTCCAAATAATCCTATAATCCTCAGTGTTCTACTCACAAGTCCTAAACAGAGAATGTTTCGAATGAATTCCAGTAACCTTGAATGCCCTAGTGTGCTAGTAATTTAAAATGTTCTGATGTGCCAGTAGTCATGAATGTCCTGATATGCCTGAATGATGTAATCTAGGATATCTTTGAATAAATTCACATAAATCCCAAAGTCAAGTATTAATCCGGTATGAGAATGAGTACTTTTGGTAATGACAATGAATATCTCAAATAAATAATTTCTCTCTCTGAATTTGCTCTGATTTTCACAACTGTAACATCTGATTACTTCAATAAATTCCCTAATAGACTGATCTTAATAATGATATAGCCAAAAAGACAGTGGCGGTGCAAGGGTTCGAGGCGCCCAGATGCAATGTTCATTAGTGGAGCCCCTACCGAGGCACCCGGGGGCAATGTTCCTTAGTGGCGCCATTACTTTGCCACAGAGAACGGTTTTAATGTCAGTTGCCAACCTCCCCCTCCCCCCCACCCCATCTCAACAAAATATATTTTGAAATATTATGACATGATTCAGTTTGTAAGAAAGTTCGTTGTTGAATATATCTGACAATTTAGGTAAAACAACTCCAGCATCGTTGTGACATTGTTTCATACTGCTACATATAGGTGCATCAAGAATATATTGATAATGCAACCGGAACTAACACTCTATGTACCACATGCATGATCATGTACACGGTTACTGATTTTGTGAACATTTACTGGTAGTAAACTAAACAGAGCCGTTTATACATGTAAACGTTTCGGTCTTATAAAATACAGATGTTCAATCTGCAACCATAACCGATCATTTCTTATATTTTTTATGCATATAAAGTTGTGAACGTTCAGAGACAAAAACTATCTTCAAAATTGAACAATTCGTGTTATGGAGGAGATATATATATTGAGAAAATAAAAAACAAGCACATTTACTACTCAGTCCAATTAATCATAATATCAAAATATCAAAAAATATCTCGTGCAATTACACACAGAAGAATAAGCATACAAGTAGCGTTCATGTACTCTAGATGAGGATTTCTCTCTCTCTCTCTCTTTGCCCCCCCCCCCTCCTCTTTCATATATTAAACAATGAATTCTTACTAATATCGGATCCTTTAGAAACCCTCAAATCAGTTACATAGTTAAAATACAGAACCAATAGAACAGTTATGACAGAACAAAATAGAACAGAACTAAACTTTATTGCTAGATTAGGTCTAATAATAGGCATATGAGATTAAATACAAATACAAATTATTAATGATAGTGGTATAGAGGATGGAGAAGAGAAGGGTAGAAGGGGATATTTTCATCAATATTTTGGACATTCATGACAAAATGCGACTAGACGGTGATAGAAATAACTGTTCTGAGTTTATATGTGTACAAAATGATTTAAATATAAGTTACATAAGTTTACTTGTTCTTATCTGTATGTTAAGATTTTTATTATTTTGCAAATCATTAAATTTGTATGTACTAATATTTTTTAGATAATTCTTACTTATATATTATTTTTTTACTTCGGCAAAATATTGACATTGAAAAATATTGTGAAATTCATCAAATATATCTTGTGAGGCACATAATTCACATTTTCTTTCAGATATATCCAAATTTTGCTACCTTCCAGTTTCATTTAGAAACTTCTGATTCGTTGTAAGGAACTTTGTTAACATTATTCTCTAATTTGTGGCATACATGTTAAAAATGGTTCAAACTTAAAAGATTTTTTCAAATATCCGATAACCTCAACTTTTAGAAGAATCAAGAACACAAAAATGCCAAGTTTGTATATATTTCTCTGTCAGCCTACTAATAGAGGGGAATGATTGAGATAACCATCAATTATTCAATCCTAAATCACGCAAAATTTGTTTGATAAAGGAAAGCCATTTAAAATTGCATAATTGGCAGCAACAGAGTGTAACATAATATCATATAATAGTTTTTAAATATTACTACCTTTTCCCTAAACATATCGAGCCCAAAAATATATCAGCTCTAATTTCGATAAAATGCTCGTAATAAAACCTACTGGTCTCTCCACACAACATACATAGCTGGATTTGTTTTCTCAAAAATACAACGTTTTGTAAGAATTCTGTGTGTACATATTCAGTTGTATAATTATCACTAAAACTACAGATCTCACATCAATGTAACAATAACGGCAAAGCAATATTTTCAAAAGTTTAAATTGTAAATCCTGTGATAAAAACAAATTTCTTGTTTATTAGCATCTACAGTGATTCTCTTCTTCACCGAATGAAATGAACTATTGTGTTTAAAAAGCAGCCCTAAATATAAAATCTAATCAACTATTTCCCAGTGATATGTTTCCAAATAAAAAGAGAAAAGCTCAGATTGCCTTAATACCAAATATGCTTTTTTTCAAACATTGACTTTTAATCTCCATTCTCTGCATATTTGCAGAATTCATTCAAATGCTTCCGAAGATTTGTTTCGTTATCTGCAAGAATAACAGTATCCTCAGCATTAGGGATAATAAATACTTTAAAACTTAAGGTACTCGTTAAGGATCTTGTGATCCTCTATGCATATGATAGGATTATTAGGCTATCAAATCAAGTTACCATCAATCATAATTTTGTAATGATTATTATCAGGACGATAATACCACCAGCATTATAAATTACCTCTCTCTCTGTTTTTTTTTTTTTGTTTGTTTTTTTTTTTTTGTTGTTTTTTTTTACTGCCTTAAAATTGTTAATACGCACAGACTTTCTATTCTCCAGTTTGGATGTATCTGGTTACAAATACTGATGGAGGAATATGTTTAGATCAGCAGAACTGTGTAACCTATTTGACAAGGTGATGATAACAGAAAATGAAGCAAGCCTGCTTAGTGTGAGTTGAATGAACTACCGTTTTCATAGGACTGGATAAGTATATGTTTATATGACTTCTAAAATGACGGCAATTCTTTACCAAGCGTATGATGCACATGCCCCATGCCACATGCCCTCCGCCCCAGCACAACACAACACTCATATTTAAATGTATATTATGTATATTTTGCTCTTTCGGAAAGCATTTGCGAAAGAATGTCAAATTTGTTTCGTATTTATGTATTATATCTTATTATTTAATTTATATTTCATTTCGCTGAAGTTAACAATACCTTCCACATCCTCTGTTTGTAAAAATAATTTAAGTAAGCACGTGATAATAAAGAGAAGAATAAAAAATTAGAGTCAATTGAAATTAATGAATTTTAACGAATCGGACATTAAACTTTCACGATGGACTTTACATTACATAACTATACCGAAAGTACCTGGTCTGAAGTACCGTGTAGTCAGTGAGTATGCGAATAATGTAGTGAACCTATGACAAAATACAGGGGCGGATTTAGGAGGGAGGTTCGTGGCGTTCAACAGGACTCCTCTGCAAGTAAAAGTATTACACTTTTCAATTTAAGAAAAAGATATATGTGTCCATTATAAGCAAAACCAACCGTCCAGTTTTAAACTCGAACCCCATTAGAAACAAATAACAAATGATATACTGATGCAAAAGTAATGACTAATGAAGTCGGAAAAAATATGACACTCCATTTCTTATCTCCATCTAATTTTTCCCGAAATTATGGACTGTAGGGGACCAATAATAGTCCAGGAATAATCTTCTGCAAGGTCAAATAAATTGCAATAAAAATGATTTTTGCACAATGCATTTTGGTAATATCCCCAAATTAACATACTAAAAGTATAGGAAAATATAGTTGGTGGAAATATTATAAATTTTCATATTTTGTAGGCGTACTTTTTTGCATAGAATGTAGCTTTTTTTAAATAATGTTTGACCTCAGTTTTTTAAATCTCTTCATCATAACCTGTTTAATCCTGTAAAACAAATTGAATGTATGGATAATTTATTCTATCCAACAATATTGATTAACTCTGTCATTAATTTTCAGTATAAAACTAAGCTGAATAATAAGGGGGAGGGGATGGGCTAGTGGCATATTAGCATAGTGTCAGTCAGTTAAGGACACACTCTGTTAGTGGCAGGTAGAGACAGAGCTTCAATTTTGCGTGTTTTCCACCAATGTTTTGCTTCAGGTAGGATAAAATTTACTGTTAATACTACTTACCTGGTTGTTTTGTTCATAAGTACCTGAGAAATATATGTTATTATATCAAGTTTAATATGTTTAATGCTCAGAATCAAAGAATAAGATTAAGCTAGTGTTTGTGTGGGCATTCCTGAGTGTGGTAATCTCTGTAACATTGTATAAAAAGTAACAATTTTGGGAGCAGAGGCTGTGGGAAAGTAGTGTTAGTCACTTCCCTCAAATGTTTTCAGTATTGAGGAAAATAAACCATCATTATCTGGAAGAACCGAGTGTTATTCAGTCAACACAACACAGTTTACCAGTACATCATACATCATATGACACCTGTACATTACATATAGGTTACACATGGAAAATCTTTTTATTTTTTAGTGTAATGATTCCATTGATCTATGGAACAATCCATTTGCATAATATGTGAACAACCACTACGTACAAAAGACTCTGTTAAGCTCAGAGAAAAGGGCTATCAATGAATTAATAAAGTGAGTGAAGAGAGAGACAGTAATATCAGGGTCAGTGAAGGGCAGCATGTCCATGTTGAATGTAGACGTATCTCGGTCAACCAAAACTATATTGCAAGTGCTAACCGAGATCCAATTTCGACCACACCTCGAAAAAGGTTACGATCAGAATGTGGAAAGTTTGATTTTGGCAGGCATTGTCTCTTTTGTGGCCAACCATCAAAATTTGATGATAAAAATAGGTCTTGTGATGTAATACTTGTCAGAACAGATACATTTCAAGATACAATAGATGCTACTTACAAACAGCGTAATGATAAATGGAGTGAAACAGTACGTGGAAGACTTGCTTTCACAAACGGTCTGCATGCTGCAGATGCCGTATATCATAACCAATGCAGCATCAATTGCAGAACGGGAAGGGGAATACCAAATATGTTTGCAACAAAAACAGATAAGACGGTCAAGAAAGGTCGCCCACAGGATGAACAAAAAGCAGAAGCATTTTCTAGAGTGACTCAATACCTTGAATAAAATGATGATGAACAAATAACCTTGATAGACCTGAGAGACAAAATGGATGATTATCCGAAGGAAGCTGTGTAAGACCAAGAACCATATGCTGTTCAGTGCACGAAACAAAAGCGGAAAGAACACTTTGTCGCAAATGTGATATTCACAAATCTGAAAGGAATGGAAAATGTAGTAACATTCAGAATGACAGCTTCAACCATACTACAAGAATACTACAATCAGCAAAATGATTGAGATGAAGAAGCAGAACAACTGAGAATTATTAGAACAGCAGCCGGATTGATCAAGAATGACATAAAAGCACTTGAAATATCTGATCATTATCCATGTACAGCAGATTTTGCTGCTGATCGTTTAATGGACTTCTTGCCCAGCAGCCTGAAGTATTTATTGGATAACATTGTTGCTGGAAAGACGTCAGACAGAAAAATAAGCATCATTTGACCACGCTATTGTCCAAGCAGCTAGACCGCATGCTATCATTCCACCTCTACAAATTGGCTTAGCTGTGCAACTTCATCACCATTTCGGGTCAAGATTTCTCATATATTCTCTGCACCGGCATGTTTTTTGCAGCTCGTATGGTGAAGTTAAGAATTTTGAAAAGAGAGCAGCAGCAACACAAGTAGAGGCAACTGTGACAACTGAAGAACACTTCATTCAATACGTTGGTGACAATGTGGATCATAAAATAAGGACTCTGGATGGCATTGGAACATTTCATGGTATGGGAATGATAGCTGCAATGACTCCGGGTTAGTTTGTATCGAGAGCTTTTCCAAGGTGTGATGTTTTATCAGATGATATTATTGCAGCTGGAACAGTAGATGTACACCAGTATACCATTCCAAAGGCACACGATATTGTCACTTTTGCCGACCTCAGTGCAACAAGACTCCAATAAGAGCTTTGCAAGGCAACACCTACATATATACTGTGGAAGATCTCACCCATCCTAGACTGGCCACGTCCCAGTTGGTCTGGCTTTTTGCAAATGATTCATCAAGGGAATCGTATAGGGAGAGCATCAATCACATTCCTACCAATGATTGACTTGGACCCAAGTGATATGTCATGTATCTATCCTACACTGATCTTCTTGACAAATCAAGCTAGAAAGAATAATGTGACACCAGTGATAACCTTTGACCAGTGGCTGTGGTTGAAAGCCCATACTATCATAAGAAACGAGCCACATGGCCACGAGCCTTGAAGTCAGTCGTGCTACAATGTGGTGGACTTTCACACTGAAATTAGCTTTCTATGCTATATTGGACACCTGATGGATGGCTCTGTTCTTCGAGAGATACTTGAAATTGTATATGGCAGCAATGCAGTTACACACATGTTGAATGGAAAAGCCATTGTAAGAGCTAGAAGTGGTCACTTTCTTGTGGATGCTGCGTTGAATATTCTTGTTTTGGAATCAACTTTCCAGTTGCTATCACCTTGGAAGTTTGTAGAAGTGTCTGCAAGGGAGACTTGCGAATCCTTTAATGAGGAAATAGGGACAGAAGATAACACTTAGTTTGTATCTGGAGAAGGGAAAATCAACGCTTTGATGTCGGAAGCCAAGAAAATATATGCAAGTGAAATACAATCGATTGATATTAGTGAAGAAGATGTGGAAACAATCCTAGCTATATCAAGCAAGTTGGTGAGTACAAAAGAACAGATAAAATGTAGCAAAACAAGCCTATTATGGATGCAGTACACGGACATGATTGACATTCTAAAGAGTTTCCTAAGAGGAGAAAAAACTGCCAACTGGAATCTCCACTTGTCTTCCACGAGGCAGATGCTTCTTTATTTTGCTGCAGCAGGGCACAATCTCTACGCAAAGACAGTACATGTCTATTATCAAGAAATGACAAATGTTGAAACAATGTAATGATAAATTAGACCAAATTAAGTGGGGATGGAAAGACGTCCAAGGAGCTCTTCTTCCTGTGGCTAGTGATGCCCAACCAGCACCAAGCAGTCTGTTGGAGATGATCAGATGCAACTGTTAGACTGCAAGATGCACATGACGCAAACATAATCTTGAATGTTCACCTTTGTGCAGTAAATCTCGAGGTTCTGCTTGTACAAATGCTTGACATGTTGATTTGTATCATTTTCATATATGACTGTTCCGAGTAGTTCTTTACATTGAATATTTCGATATTACGTTAGACAATTGGACAATAATCACACCTGACACCGTTCTCGTCAGTGTTAGTATTTGTACAAGTTCCACATTATTGATTTGTTAAATGTTTGCAGTAAATGATATTTTCTATTATCTTGCCTTAACAGAGTAAGCATTATATTGATGTTAAGTAATGTTTATGTGCTTGTACAATCTGACTAAAAACTATTTAAAAAATTGGATGATGAGTTTTGAAACTTTGGATCCCTGACAATGTATTTCTCTTTATCATACGTGTATTAAACATATACAAATTATTATCTTTGTTATGTTTTTTATTAAGCATATTATAAAAGCACTAAACTTAAATCCAATGAAGTTTTAATGTTAAAAGTTGCTTGAAATCAATGCATCAGTGACTACTTGTACAGATTTCTGCTACTCCCATATGTATATAAGTACAAAGGTACATTATAATGTAAATTTTCAATATTTCCACCAAATATTTTTCCTATACTTTTAGTATGATGTTTTAGGTACATTGTAAAAATGCACTGCACAAAAATACTTTTTATTGCAATTTTTTTTACCTTGACCCCAAAATTGAGACAATATTCCTGAACTATAATAAATTCAGTCGGGGAGAGGCATATGAAGTGTCATATTTTGCACATCAATCCAACCATCGAATGTGTAGCTTAATTTGTCAATAAATAAAGACATTATTTCTCTTTCATCTCAGGTTTCTTATTGAGAGAGAGAGAGAGAGAGACAGAGAGACAGAGAGAAAGAGAGAACACTAATTATGTTCGAAAATGTGTCTGAAAAATGCTTCTCTTAGAAATGATGATTGATTTAAGAAAGGGGAGTCTATGTCATTAAACTTCGCAAATTTGTGCACAAGTCCGAGGCGTAATCATTTTTCTGTCAATAAATTTGTCTCAAAATTTACTAATCCAGTGCGTTTTTTTCACTTATTTCACTTATTTCGTTAATTAACTTCTTGATCTAGTGGGCACTTTTTGTTGGGACATACTTCGATTTTACATTAAACGAGGACTAATTATCTCTCGTTTCACATGCCATTTAACCAGTACATACTTATGTATGCCAGTATTTATTTCTATGAAAGTATTCATCTATAGAAATAATACAGTGATTTAACATTCATAATCTTTATTCTTTTATGAATACCAACATTCTCCCTTACTCGGTCCCGTATGTAAGTAAGTCCTTTACATGATATTATATTTCCATTTATTTACTGTGTATTACATAGATAATATTTGCACAGCCATCAAAGAATTTGTAATTGTTTTATATCTGTATACTGAATGAACAATATCTTATCATATACTCATCGTGATACATCCTCCCTCCCCACCTACCAATCCCCGACTATTTTTCATAGCGATTCTTTTACTACTACTACTAATAATAATAATAATAATAATAATAGTAATAATAACAATAGATTTGGTAATTTATAATCATAATACTCTGAATACAATCTATATATATATATATATATATATATATATATATATATATATATATATATATATATATATATATTCAATATTCATTATCCTTGAAATGACCATACATGGGTTTTTAAATATAAGTCGTGAGGAGTAAAAAATTACATATAAAACAACAGAAGGCAGTGATATTCCGGTATGTACTTGCATGAGACAGCTTAGACGTTAGAGTGGTTACTAGTGATGTTGTTTTCTTTTTCTTTTCTTTTCTTTTTTTTTTTTTTTTATTGTTTTTGTTGCATTTTGTTCTTGTTGCTTTTTATTGTTTGTTTTCGGTGTCTTACCTTTTTACTCTTTAGATGTTTTATATTGTACCTTTGTGATTATGATTCAAACATTTTCCTACGGCGTTCTGTATACAACAAAAGTGTAATTATCATTTGGCCTTTTAGTACTCTTTTTTTGTGGCAATGATCCACATCCATCCTGTATTAGGGTCAATCTCTATACTCTGTGAAAACTGAATGGATTGCAGTCTCCCAGTTTTTGCATCTCCCATTTTGGGAATGGATTTAGGACCACTGTTTCGTTATTCTCTTGCAAAAGTTTTTGCTGCATCGATGTATGTTGACGTTTACCTTGCTTTTGTAAACCTTTATTCCGGTGAATGGATTGTTTTCAGGAATGTCAGTTTTTGATTTAGATCTCGCCGTAAACCATAATATCCCTTGCTCATCTACTTATCAATCCATTGCATAGTTTCGTTGTTGCAAGCTAATGTCTCCATCGTTTTCATCAATACTATGTCGCTCCCAGCCGAGGACAAAGCTTCCTTGAACACGTCCCACCTGTAAAGTTTGGTTTTAGTGAGAGTGCTAAAATACAGGTTTCCCACGGCAGTTATAGTCATTCTGTCTGTCTGGGAGTGTTTGTCTCCAACATTACGGATTTCTTTCCTGTAGGCCTCATTGGTGAATTCTTGGCGGGGAATTTAGATTGGGACTTGATACATTGCAGTCCCAGCGACTGGACCATAGGACACATACCGAAAATCCGGAGACATGGCAATCCCACTGATGCCAGTTTTCATCTTTACGGTATCTCCGTTGATGGTAATATTTCTTTTGTCTCATCTGGTTCTATGGAAACCGGATCTTGATAGTAATAGGACTTATTTAGAGCTGCATCGTAGACAATAAGCTTTCCCTCGAACGTATCTGGAAAATAAGCAAATCTTGCTTCTCCTTGGTAATAATCAAGGACAATATCTTTAATGAAACTATTATTCTTGCTGACAATGCTTGCAGGAAATACGTACACGATTAGCTTTGGCTGGCAAAGGTTTTGGGTTTTGGAGCCATCACTAGGAAAGTAGTTAGCTCTTCCCGTATCGACCTTCCACGTGTATCCTGTGCTGGGATCTATTTCAATCGCTTGCACGTACTGTAGAACCTCACGGCCAATCAACGTATGATAATCCCAGTTTGGAAACGGCCGCAGCACAGACGTGTTGTTCCTCGTTACAACGCGATTTAACCTGGAAGTGACACCGTTACGCCATTTTGGTGCAATGACGAAGATATCCCCCTTATAAACTTGAATGCCAGCGATCAAGTTATTTTTTGGAATATACTTCTTGCTCTCACTGTAGTTTCGTTTCATAGAACTATTTGGCCAGTCGTACTGAATCGAAGACCAGGAATATACAAGACTAGCATTTCCTGAGGAACATCGTTGGTTCCCTTCGCAGAGAAGGGGGGTGAGCACCACTGTGATGATCCATTTGACCATATTTTGCTTTGATGCCATCGTGAAATAGTAGTCGTACTCGTTTGATATCCAACCAAAGTTACTTTTCAATCTAAATTATTTCTCAAATTTAGTTATGTTTCAAATTACATAATGTAGGAAGATCGACTTCAAATTAAAACGTCTGTAGCTACGATGGGTTGGCGATAAGTTTCCGTTCCCAGTTTTATGTTTTTAGTGTGTCGCACTATATCTGTGTTCTACAGTTGACACGGTCTGTTTCTTCTTTCATACGGTAAGATCTTATTGTTAACATCAAAAATCCGTCACACACGGAGTGTAAATCGACTGGACTGACTGGCCACTATAGTAAAGAAAAACATTAAGTCATGGCCACTAAAATGGCTATTTATCATCATGTGCCAGGTGATGTCCTTGCTCTCGATTTTGCATCGTACGTTCGTCTCTTGCACAGGACACGGTCTTTTTAGAAACAGTAAGAATCCTATCTAACAGTTGAGTTTACTTGAAGGAGAAAGACTAACCTTGATCAGAATTTTACAGTTTGTAACAGGGATCCAGATCAATATTAGAATGTGATTAGATTTTCTACACTACTATCCATGCATTGCACTCTTGATATTTATAAGTGGGGTTATACGTGTGTACATACGGTTGCTATATCCCCTTTTTACCTGTGATGTATCTATGATGACTTAGCTCATCAGTTCTCGTGGGAAATACATGATAGCTATATTGACAGGGCCGGATTAAGACCTTTAGAGGCCCTAAGCACTGAAAAGATTATGGTGCACCCCCATGTAATTCAAAATAAAAACAGTAATTACTCTTTTTGTTTTCTTTTTTTGTTGGTGCCTCTGCTTTGCTGCTGCCCTAAGCACGTGCTTAGTCTGCCTATTGGGTAATCCAACATTGTATATTGATTTGTGTCATTGGTTGCAATGAGAAAGGAATTTGTTTGTTTGGTCAAGAGAACGCGTTTTGCTTTTTGTTTATACAATTACAAGAAAAAGAAAAGCAGTTGACCGTGCACTTCTGATCTTTTGCTCTCAGCCGAGCCCGACGTCTGTCAATACTAGCACTTATCAGAATTTGCAATAGAACATTGTCGCAGTTGAAAATGGAGCATAAAAATACTCTTGTCTGTCAGGAATTGCAAAATGGTTGGAAAATTGCATCCCTTTTATAAAGGAATTTCCCATAAAATCTTTAAACTTGTTAATTTCCAAGTATGAATGAAATCATTAATATAGTTATGTTACTTACCTATTGTAAAATTCCGCAGCTGTAACCATAAATTGCCCGTCGAAATAAAGCGCTGGAAAAATTAAGAGCATTCTGAAACGAACTATACCTTCAGTGACGGTAATCCAGAGAAAATGAATTCTCTGACCTCTCTGGGTGTACTTACTGTACAAAAAAAAAAAATTAAAAAAATATAAAAAAAATAAAAATAAAAGAAAACAGAATCTCCAATCTTTTGCAAAAGACGAAACACACATAAATTTGACTTATCATGTAATATTACAAAATCTCTTAACATCGAGGAAGCTTAGTCTTTCTTGCAGTAGCTATTATGCAGAAATGTCAATAATTAACGTATTTTATTATTTTCCAAAGGCTGAATATCTACATGATCATTTCAAATATGATCTGGGTTTATTTGTAATAACCAATTAGAAATCCTTTCCATCCCATGAGAGGATGCCTTGTTGCATACAAGTGACTGTTCCTTTCGTTATTGGCATTCCCATAGACTTCTCTGTCTGACTCATATTTTTTATTAATGTTTTCTATCGTTTTTCTCTCTTTCTGTCTTCGCTTTCTTTTCCTTTATTTTTTCTTTTAGTTTATTGAGCATTAGTATCCTTCCAATACTTGTCCACGTGTTTATCTTCTAGGTCTGTCTCACTTTTTTGTATCTGTAAATGAATATAAATTATCTTCAACTAAACTTTGCTTTTATTGAGATTAATGTTATCCATTAAACTAAAGAAAAATTATATGTCAGTGGGAATCCGGGTTATAAATTTACCTTTCATTATCCGCGTGGCTGTGAAATGCATCCAGAAAGTGTCATGCTTTGTATGCTAATGCAAAAATAGTTATCTCAAATGCTACTTGTACGTACGCGTAGTCTGAGACAACTTTGATTGAATAAAAGTTCTGTTATATTATCTTCCAATAACACGCTGATCAATCGAGTCACCAAACTTTGTGTTTACCTAAAATTGTTTTCCTGATTAGTGGATCGGTCAATCGGGGTGACCCAGTGAATCACCGGCACCAACTAGACGAATACAGTCTAATGTGGCCGAAGGTTCATCCTCATTTCCACCTGTGGAATTTCGCTTATATAAGTCATGTATTAAATGGTCATCTGAATTCCACGGTCAACAACCACGATTTGTTTAACCAAACAGTGGTTTCTTATTGCTTGAATCGGTCACTCAAGCGTATCGACCGTCACCGCCCGATATATGGAAACGAAGCGTTTGTTTTCGCAAGAAGGGCATCGCTTAGGTAAGGACATGTCGTATGAATTGGTGTGGAAACATGTCTTCTCTTATTTATATTCACCGTATTCGACTCAATTATGTCAGTGTAACTTTCAGATGATTAATCGCTCCTATGTTATTTTTTTGAAAATTGAATTAAGCCACAGTATTGCTTAGAAAATTCGTTGTTGAGGTAAATACTCGACGTAAATCGTCATTCTTATCCACCCTCCTCCTTGGGATGCGCTGGCGACCGTACTAAATGTATTCATAATACAAGTTGAAAAGATAATTTATTTTAACATTTTTACAGTTTCTATCCGTGTTTACTACATAATAAAAGTTTGAGGATCAAGATCGTGGTAAGCTTTTCGTGCGTATTGTCTGTAACGTCAAACAAAATCTAATTTAGTCTTCGAATACTGCTCATTCAGGCCACAACTAGTGGGATTTGTAGTGGAAGAAGCTCTGCTTTATTCCGAATGTATTATACATTCTGTACAGTGATTTGGGTAATAGCGGGAAAGGATTGGGTTGGGGTGGAGAGACGGGTGTAGGTTAGGGGCACCTATGTGTGAAGGAGAGTGTATAGGGTAGGAACCTTGCCTTCCTACCCTGCATTACGATATCCTCTCGTTATGGACCAGATCTCTCTGGATATGACGAGTGTTTCAACTTAAAAGGCATCTCATGTAGATGATTATGTCACTTGCTTGAAACATTTGCCAAACAATGACTGATTAAAGCTCTGAAATAATTTTAGAATATAGACTGACAATTTCTTTGAGGGTAAAATTGATTAAAGTAATAGTTACAATAACGAAATAATAATAATAATAATAATAATAATAATAATAATAATAATAATAATAATAATAGAATTTGGCGTACAATATTTGTTCAAAAGCAAGTCCATTTAATTGAAACACTAGAGGGCTGTCCAAC
Source organism: Margaritifera margaritifera (assembly GCA_029931535.1). Classification (NCBI taxonomy): domain Eukaryota; kingdom Metazoa; phylum Mollusca; class Bivalvia; order Unionida; family Margaritiferidae; genus Margaritifera; species Margaritifera margaritifera. The sequence goes on along the minus strand of JAQPZY010001487.1, from coordinate 1,539,918 downwards.
TTTAATTTTGTTTAAATTTCACCACTTTTTCGTCAATCACCATGAATTTCGTCGTTATATATATATATATATATATATATATATATATATATATATATATATATATATATATATATATATATATATAAAATCTCCGGTACTTGTATCTAAAGTCAACATAGGTAGTCCATAATCTTAATCTGAAACAATTATAGGTAATTGACAATTATTACATGCCAATTTAATCTTACGCGCTTGATCTGGCGTTCGATACAACTGTTTGATTAATATTTCCGTATGAAACACCCAGATTTGAACTATTTAGGTGCCTTCTTTGACCTGGTAAACAACTGGACACATACTAGTAAAGCACTTTACCTGGCAGACAATTGGACGCATGCAAGTACGTCATTATACCTGGCAAACAACTGCAACTATATTAGTACCTTATTGTAAGTGCCAGACAACTGAACACATACTAGTACCTGACTGTGCCTAGTAGACAACTAGACACGTACTAGTACCTCACTGTGCCTGGTAGATAACTGGACACATACTAGTACCTCACTGTGTCTGGTAGATAACTGGACACATACTAGTACCTCACTTTGCTTGATAAACAGCTGGACACATACTAGTACCTCACTGTGCGTGCTAGATAACAGGACACATACTAGTACCTCACTGTGTCTGGTAGATAACTGGACACATACTAGTACCTCACTGTGTCTGGTAGATAACTGGACACATAATAGTACCTCACTGTGTCTGGTAGATAACTGGACACATACTAGTACCTCACTTTGCTTGATAAACAGCTGGACACATACTAGTACCTCACTGTGCGTGCTAGATAACAGGACACATACTAGTACCTCACTGTGTCTGGTAGATAACTGGACACATACTAGTACCTCACTGTGTCTGGTAGATAACTGGACACATACTAGTACCTCACTTTGCTTGATAAACAACTGGACACATACTCGTACCTGACTGTGCGTGGTAGATAACTGGACACATACTAGTACCTCACTGTGTCTGGTAGATAACTGGACACATAATAGTACCTCACTGTGTCTGGTAGATAACTGAACAAATACTAATACCTCACTGTGTCTGGTAGATAACTGGACACATACTAGTACCTGACTGTGCGTGGTAGATAACTGGACACATACTAGTACCTCACTGTGCCTGGTAGATAACTGGACACATACTAGTACCTGCCTATGCGTGGTAGATAACTGGACACATACTAGTACCTCACTGTGTCTGGTAGATAACTGGACACATAATAGTACCTCACTGTGTCTGGTAGATAACTGGACACATACTAGTACCTCACTTTGCTTGATAAACAGCTGGACACATACTAGTACCTCACTGTGCGTGCTAGATAACAGGACACATACTAGTACCTCACTGTGTCTGGTAGATAACTGGACACATACTAGTACCTCACTGTGTCTGGTAGATAACTGGACACATACTAGTACCTCACTGTGTCTGGTAGATAACTGGACACATACTAGTACCTCACTTTGCTTGATAAACAACTGGACACATACTCGTACCTGACTGTGCGTGGTAGATAACTGGACACATACTAGTACCTCACTGTGTCTGGTAGATAACTGGACACATAATAGTACCTCACTGTGTCTGGTAGATAACTGAACAAATACTAATACCTCACTGTGTCTGGTAGATAACTGGACACATACTAGTACCTGACTGTGCGTGGTAGATAACTGGACACATACTAGTACCTCACTGTGCCTGGTAGATAACTGGACACATACTAGTACCTGACTATGCGTGGTAGATAACTGGACACATACTAGTACCTCACTGTGTCTGGTAGATAACTGGACACATACTCGTACCTGACTGTGCCTGGTAGATAACTGGACACATACTAGTACCTCACTGTGTCTGGTAAGCAACTAAACACAATTCATTAAATAAATATAAGCAAGACAAAAAATACAATCTTTGGTCTTAATGTTTCCGTCATGGTCAGTCTACATTATACTTTCTTTTACGATTGTTTGCTCGCACTGTACAATAAACAATATTTTTGTTTTTCAAACTAATTAGTCTTCATGAGAACCTTTCAAAATAAATAATTTTATAAGTGATGACAAGCAGGAAACTGGACAAATATATCTTTGCCCGCTATGATATATGCATGCAAACTGTGGTTAAACTTGACAAAGTTACATATATATTACCTAGAAGCTTGTCAAAGAAAACTTGCAAGAAAAATTTAAGGTTTCGATTAACAGTCTGCCAATGAGACAGCAATAAAGAGTCTTGGATTGTGGTCAGATGATGAATATACAGATGAAATCAGACTGTTTTAAAATAAATTCTGCATAGCAAAAGGTACATTAGCATGGATTATTGTGTTCAACAGAAGAATTCTTGATTTTTTTTTATACATGGACGTGATAACATTGGTTTTGTTGAAGCTACATACCGTGTTCTTGTGAAATACCAACTAGGAGACTTTTTCACTTATACGCGAATACATTATATTCTGTGTCGAAACATATTTAGAAGAGGAATAGTGAAACACTGGTTTACTGTTTCGAAGTGAGACTGCGTAGATAAAAACTGGAATCTTGGTCCGAACGTTTACAATCTGCAAGTATTCATATAGACTTCAACCACTCGCTCTCTGAAAGCTTGGAAAATGTTTACCTGAAAAGACCTGGACTTTTGAAAACCTTTGCATATTTGATGATGTGTTCAGTATCTTCGAAGGATGAGTATAGTTGTAACCTTCGTCAAAGATTAGTTACAGACAGAGCCGTGCATATCTTCTCATTTCCCAAAACCTAAAAGATGGATGCTGTGTTATGTTTGAGGAAATAATAGACTCTGTAGTCATAATGGAGTTACACCGGCTTTTTTCTGTAGTCATAATGGAGTTACACCGGCGTTTTTTTCAGTAGTCATAATGGAGTTACACTGGCTTTTTTGTCTTTAGTCATAATGGAGTTACACTGGCTTTTTTGTCTGTAGTCATAATGGAGTCACACTGGCTTTTTTGTCTGTTGTCATAATAGAGTCACAGTGGCTTTTTTGTCAGGACAATTATACTTTACTTTACATACTGTTGTGTTTTACAAAGTGGAAAACTTTGCTTATATGGTTGCTCTGATAGAGCAAAAATCCATGTGTTTTGTGGCAGATGGTCTAGAATTGACATACAGAAGAGCAAATGAACTTAAGCATGATGTTTGAAAGTGTGCTTGTAGACTAGGCGAGGTTAATGGAAAAATTTTAATTTATATAGCATAGATAAAACTATTCGACTCCCAGTGCTGCGAAGAAGAGCTGACGCCGGAATTCATTTGAATTGTGCTAGACAAATGTAAATAATTCCTTATATTTCCTAGATGTTTGTATTTTCTTTAAGATGTTATTCTTGATCATTCTTTTTCAAATATTTTCCTTTCTTGTGAGTTTTCTCGCTCACTTGCCCTCAATAGCAACATATATATGCATGGTTTACTCAGTTGTTTCCCTTTCGATGGTATTCCTGCAACCTTTCTCCCATATACTTACTTTCAGGCACACATACAAACATTCTTGTTGACATAGATCCATTCACATAAATAGACACATACATACATACATACATACATACATACATACATACATACTTTGAATGCCTACACATATGTACATATCCGTGCATGCTTTATATATAGTACATGTATATAATAGTTTCATGTTCAAAAGTACTAGTTTAAAATAATGATGTTCTTTTGTAGAAATTGGGTATGTCTTATTAACAGGTTGTATTGTATTGACAGTATGTCTTACTAACAGGTTGTATTGTCTTGACAGTATGTCTTATTAACAGGTTGTATTGTCTTGACAGTATGTCTTATTAACAGGTTGTATTGTCTTGACAGTATGTTTTATCAACAGGTTGCATTGTCTTGACAGTATGTCTTATTAACAGGTTGCATTATCTTGACAAATATGTTAATCAAATAATAATGTTTAGGCAATGTACTAGTAACTGATGAAGCAAACACGTTTGCTCTAGTCATGTAATATAAGTCTTTGATTTAATATAAAACAAATATGAAGGCTTGTATGCAGGCCAATAATCTCATTTTGACGATACCCTTTTATTATTGTATTTTACTAGGTCATATTTTTAACCCATATATTTCAATATAAGAACAAAATGCTGCTGAGGTTAGACTATGAATTGATTTCTTGCACGAATGAACTGAAAAATTTAAAGAGAACATTGAACTTTTGAGTTATGCACAGGGACAATTTATTTTTATGATATCACAGATTATATTTCTTCTGTTAATTCATCCATCCTTCCATCCACCCATCCGTCCAAACTCCCATTAATGTGTTCAGTTCTGTCGTTCGTCTCACAAAGGTAATGTAAGAGCCTGACACCCATTCAGTTCCATCGGTGAATAGATGTTTTTTTTTTATATATATAATTTGATTTAGTTTTAAAATTCACAAACAGAATATATACCTTTGCAATACACACTAAATCCTTCTTTGATTTTATTAAAAAAAGTTTGTTTGAATGAGTGTTATATGTGATATTAACTGATTGAGTTCTGCATTCAAACACCTTCCCACACTGTCTAATGGAAATGGAAATGAAATGTTTTCCGATTGTATATGCCTCATAATTCTTAAAAGTTATAAACAGCAATGAATATTTTATTTAACATCAAAGATATGTTTTACTGCATATATCTTATGGTTTTTCAACTTGTTAGATGTTCTCAAAAAAGACTTTTTTTAAGATGAAACATGCTCTTGCATTCCTTTGTCTTACAGACCCTGAAACATATATGTACCCCTGTACGAAATGATGAACAAACATAATATAAGCGGTAAACGAACTTTAAAGCAACGATGAACGAACTTAGAGCGAACCCAGAGCGAATGATAAGCCCTATGCGTAAAACCTTGAAGAGCAAAAAATATATGATAAATATTAAACGCTCAGCCATAAATAATAAATCATAGACCATAAACGATAAGCGATAAACCATAAAAGCTACACGGTGAACAATAAACGATAAACCATAAGTCACAAACTATATGCGACAAATCATAAATGGTGAAAGAAAAATAGTAGAATATGAAAGGAACTAATAAAAACACCGATAATTTGACCTTATTCTACTTATATTATTTATTTATGGCAATTAATGAATATGAATAGAAGCTATTTCGAACATGAAATAAATCGTCTTTCTATGACGCATCTCAAAGTTGCGAGGGTATGAAGATAGCATCCCATTTCGTGTTTCATTTAGTGGTACATAATGCACCAATTTACAGACTTTCAAAGATTTCTTTATAATTTATAAATAAATATTAGTTATTTAATTTAATGACTGTCTCCATTTCCTTTGAGATACCGAAAAAAGACAGTAGCATAGGTACATAATGGATATGAAAAGTTACCCTCACAAAAATCACATTCTTCTTTTTGTTGGTGGTATTTTTGTTCTAAATATTTTCCAATTCAATTTTGTTTGATGCCAGCTTGGATAGATTAGAAGAAAGCGATATTAGAAGACAATGCCGACTGCTCTAAACCAATTACACGTGCATTAAAAAGAGCATATGTTGAAAACAAAGTGCAATTTATGACTAGATTAACTTTCATTTTACAATTTTACATACAATTTTTACACAATAGAGACATGTTGCTTTAATGGCTTTTTCTTGTATGGAAACTTCGTCAACATTACAGTATGAGTAAGACGTGTTGCTTTAATATATTTTTCTTGTATGGAAACTTCGTCAACATTACATCATGATAAGACGTGTTGCTTTAATGGCTTTTTTTCTTGTATAGAAACTTCGTCAACATTACAGCATGAGTAAAACTATCAGTATTAATGTCATGAATATGCACATGTCTGAACTCAGCAAGGATGAAGTAGTTATGAAGTGTGCACATACTTAGCATGCGATAATTCTGAATGTATAAAGACATAGGCTATCTGTTGGAAATACTAATTATTGCAATAAGTCTTTTCAGTGGTGTGTGTGTGTGTGTGTGAGAGAGAGAGAGAGAGAGAGAGAGAGAGAGAGAGAGAGAGAGAGAGAGAGAGAACGCACGTTGGTTGTACAGGGCATGTACTAGATTACAAGTAACATGCAATTGTTGATAGCAGCAACGGATAAAAAAAAAATAATATACAATTGAAAAGTAAAATTAGGGAAAGAGGATGAAGAACGAAAATCTATGATTAACAAAATGAGGTGAGGTGAGTGGAGTCAAAATTGAGAATTAAATATTTAACAGGGAATCCTCACTATTGTCGACAGTTAGGGAAGACATTCCGCATTTAAAGAAAATCAGAAAGAAAAAGGTAGAAACAAAACATGTGGAGGAATCTCATTTTCAGTTTGTTTCTTTGTAATTTATCAGTAAACTATGTTCAATTTCAATTACGAAGAAAATGTAAAAAAAAATCACCAAAGTATTGTTTCCAGGATTTTCTAAAATAATACGTTTAGCAATGTTATTTGGATCTGGAGACAAATCTGCACTTTTGGATTCACCATGTGTGTATCAGCACTCGTAACTAAAATCCGTACTTTGCGTAAATATCTGAAATGGATCAGATGGGAAATATCTTCACACTGGATCAGACGAGAAATAAATTAAAGCATTTGCGATTTTGTTACAAGTGTCAAATGAAAATGAAATAAAAATGGAATTTCAGATTGTTAATAATAGAGGGAGAGAGGAAGTGGGGTGGAGGTTGGGGATGGGCGGGGCGATATACGTTCATTGTTGTTGATTGCTGAATACAATATCTTAAACGTATTTTGACTACAATTTCTGAGAACAATATGGAACAATAGATTTTTGAAAGAAAAGATTTTGTTCAGTTTGCACACAAAAATAACTGAAACTGAATTCATGCATCACATAATGTTTATCGATAAGACCTGCTTAGGTTATGCTTGAAACGGGTCGAAAAAATAAAATCATACCGTTAACAAGGGGTTTGTATAGGCACATAAGCACAGCACTGGCCTTATACCACCGAGTAAGTGTAATTACTGGAAAGCTACAGTATCATAACTTTGGCTACTACATAGAATTGTGTTTTGTTTTAGAAACCGGAGGTTCAACTTACGCCAAGGAGATAGGGGCAGGGGACACAAAGTCCTGTGTGCACGATTGCTGAAAACAGAAAACATCAGTCTGCGTATATTATAATTTTTTAAACACACTTATAACAGAGCTAAAAGTGTAATAAGAATCGACTTAGCATATATATATATATATATATATATATATATATAAACGCAGTTCTCTCTATGTAAGCATTTATGTTCTTTGTATTTTATTTTTTTATGTACTTGTGCTTCCTGCTTCGATATAAATTGTGCTTATTTCATCAGGTCAATAATCCTGTTTCCAAGTAATATAACTCTATACCCCCGCTGTGACGATATAAACAAGTGTGGTGGTGTTTATTTTTCTATTTCTAATTTCTTTGAAATGAGATAAGAAGGTGAAATATAGAAGCCAATATACGCTTTATTCTGCTAGTACTTATGTATAGCTACTTCAGCTGTTTGTGACCAGGACGTAGAATATACAATTAATGCCGTTAAAAACACATTGAGATTATACGTGTAGAGTTTAACTTTTGCCGTCAGAGAACAATGTTAAAGCAGCACAGGAAATTAATAAACCATCGATACTTGTCAATCTCGAACCAATTACACCTTTATGATTTGAAAGAAAAAAAAAGATATACGAACACGAGACGGGCCGTTCTAGTTAGCATCTCTCTCTCTCTAAAACAAGAACAGACTGAATTGTCGTTAGCGTTGTAATTGTGTGCCTAAAACAAATGAAAAATTACATTACTGTTCGTGCTTGGTTGGAAATAACATACACAACTGACAGTGGCTTTCATAAATATTTGTATTCTCAGTTCTTCATATGATATACTGAACTTTGAGCACAGAAGTTTATGGTGACTGGGATAAAACTCCAGTATATACAACTCTCTCTCTCTCTCTCTGACACACACACACACACACACACACACACACACACACACCGTTAAAATTATGTAACTCTACTGCCTATATATGCAGAGTTTCTAGCCAATGTTTGAGTAAGAATGAAGAAACACTATCTTTTTTAAACATACTTATTTGACACAGACCAGGCCATAAAAGTTCCACAGGTAAATAAATACCTGATTCTACCGGTAATTTATTTGTTTTCCCTGAGACGGTAATAGTAATCAAAGTTATGATTATTGTAGCTTTTCAAAATACAGTGCTGTTTAATATTGTTGTCAAAAATTGTAGTCGGAATAAGATATGCGCGTAAGAATTGTATTCGACAATCATGAACACAAATCATCTCTCTCTCTCTCTCGTTAACGATATGAAATTCTTTTTATTTCATTTGATACTGATAATAATATCGCAAACACTCAGAGATATAATTCATAGCATAGTCAACAGGCTAATTACCTCAGGTGAGACATATGATGGAAGGTTTTAGTTGCTTACAACTGAAAATAACAAGCCACTACGGTGATTTAATCTTGTATGTCTTCTGTGTGAGTGATTGTGTATATTAGGAATGCAATCGACATTGTCTCTTTTTGATCGTCTTGTTTACCATTCTATGACGAAACATATTTGCATGACATGCTTACGATTAGACTTATTGCTCTCTTGAATAATAATTGATAGTTGTTGATGATTGCAACTAAAAACTGGAGAGAGAGAGAGATATTTTTAAAAGTTTAGTTTGTGTCTGTTGGTATATGTGTGTTAATGTGTGTGCGAGAGAGACTGTTTTCGGTGAGTATATGTGCTGTTATTACCTTAGTACTTGTGTGCGTATAGGCAGAAGTGTATGAGAGAAAGAGTATTGTGTTTTTCGGTAGTCTTATTCAACCAGACTCGTGCGTGACTATGAGCGATCTACGCCGACGGAGGGTCCGTTAGGACTCCAATCGGAACATCCTCAGCCTTTTCAGTCAAGTCGAGAAAGAAACCTCGGATATAATTCGCCTTCATTGAGAACTATCTTCGTTTGTTCACATAAAATGGCGGTGGAAAGAGACAAAATCACAATCGGAACATTGTCGACCTTTTCTGTCGCAAGATATGTGATGCACTCCGCCGGAGGCGAATCACCAAAACCACAAAATGTATGTGTATTCCTCCAACTACATCCAAGGTTATTTCTCGAATTGACGGAAATGGCCGAGCGATATACCAATTGTTATGGATCTGTACATGTTACCGATAGGTGTCCCTCATTTCGTTTTTCTTACTTTTCTGTCTTCTGTTTGTAAAATACACCATCTATACCCTAAAGTCCATAGCATTATTTGTGCATACGCGATAAATGTAACCACATTTAAAATGTTCTTCAGAGATGTAGAATATATCGGTGCCGCAGCAAGCAATGCGTGCCCCTTCCATGTACTTAATGGGTTAGTGTCACAGTATGGTGATCTGCACAATTTTCGTGCTGAAGTGAAAACCTGTATTGCCTATACATATTTTTTGTCGTTCGTCAAAGCATAAAAAGGTTTGTATTTTTATGTCATCTATATTAAGAACGCTGAGTCGCCTTTCAACCAGTCAGCCACTTTCTCAGATTGTGGTCTCGTTTTGAGCGTTACAATTGTTTGTATACTCCTTTATCAGACATTCGTATATCAAAGATCTCACCGAGTTACGCGAGAGTCTGCATGAGCGAGACTAATATGTATTATGTGTGAGTGAGACTTCTATTTGAAGACTGTGTTTATCGTCTTATCTTTGTGCGTGTGTTTGTATGTGTAAGGCGAAAATGTAGGTGTGTGTGTGTTGGGGGGTGGGGGTGCGTGTGTGAAATAGATTGTGTGTTGTGAGTCAATGACTATGTTTGTGGACAGTTGTGAATAACAGAGAAATTCATTTCAGGATCATATTTGTAAGTGACCTTTAAATAGAACTAGAAACGTTTTGTACATATATGTATAAGAACGAATGCACGAGCAAAAGAATGAATGAAAGAAAGAAGTAGTTAATTCAATAAACTGCATGAAAATGTATTGTAAAAAGTTTCTAAGGACCTTCTCCAAATGCCTGAGTACATAAATGTGTGAAAACTACCATGATCTGTATAACAATGTTGAACAAATTCTGCCTACCTAATTATTGGTTCTTCATATAGGTGCGTCATAATATCACATTCGGAAAATGAAACATATTATTGACAAAATACTTTCTAAAATATATTTAAAAATCATAAATATTTAGTTTATTGTGTGAACAATGCGAGTGAATAAACACCCCAGCGGTGTTGAAGCGCTGTAGAAACACTTAAAATGTACATGTATAATAAAAGCGTTATTCTCAGGAAACAAAGATGAAGAAAAAGTTATTGTAATTTGTAGATTTTTCTGAAATCGTCATTTCTTCATCACACTAAACAGAGTGTTCAATATAACGTTTATACTATCAAGGTTCGGTATAAGCTATTGATAATCTTCACACAAAACAAAATATTCCGTATAACGTTTATACTATCAAGGTTCGGTATTAGCTATTGATAATCTCCATTCGTCACACTACTATTCAACTCTTGCACAACTATTCAAACTTTAAGAAAAAAGTGAATAGTACATATAAATGTGATACATGATATTCCTGGCAGTGAATACAAACATACTCTCTAAATGAAAATAAAATAACTATATTTTCAAGATTAAAAAGCTAGTTTCTGGCAACAACACTTACAACTAGTTGGTAATTTCAAAGCGATGAGTACAAAAGATATCCATTGCCAGTTTTGAACGTGATGCGCATAAATGATCAATTACTCAAGGTCAGAAGTTGATAGAAAAAGAAGACACAACTTATAACGTGCCATAGACATTAGTTTAGTCTAATTTTGAAATACATCCAAAAACTGTTCAAAGGTTTGTCTCTGATACCGATAATTACCAATGCGATGTTGAAACAAAATCGTTGATAACGGTAGACAAATTAATGTTGAATCTACGACAGACAGACAGACAGACAAAGATAGAGAACATGGGCATACGAAGAGGGCAAAAACAAAAGAAAGATTATTATGTTAAACGTATAATTTAGAAATTAGTGAACAAATCAAAATTGTAATAATTGTTGTATATTTACTAGTTTTAAAAAATGGTTGATTGTTGATGTTGATTGGTTTATAACGGCACTTTCAACACATTATTGGCTATATCATGCCGAGAAATAAGAGCTAAGCGCCTTTCTCAAGGACACACCGAGGCAACCTACCCAGGTTGGCCTGGGCGGGTAATGAGTCCGCGATTCCTGTAATACGAGTCTGACGCTGTATCAACTTAGCTTAAAGATGGATTTCTTAGCGACCTTTTTTTTTATCACAGATCTTGTACTGCAAAGCAAAGAGTAAAGGTTCCAACTTAGCTAAAAGATAGATTTCATAGGGACATTTTTTATCACAGATATTGTACAGCATAGCAAAGAGTAGAGGTTCCAATGCTCCTGATAAAATTAAATATACATCTTTCTTTTTTTTTTTTTTTTTTGAGTAGTTAAAATAATTTATTTGAATTTCTGTACTGATACTGGACCCAAAGTCTAATATTACAAAAAAGGTATCTAATTAAAATAAACTGAGATAATTCTACATATTGTAAGGATCAAGTACCTATTTGTAAAAATAAATAAAGAGATACATAAATTCAACGTCTTCTTCTTGTCATAAAATTAGCAAATCTGTCGATTACCACAAGCATTGATCACAAAATTTGATTTCTTAATGAGTCTTAGATCATGAGCCCAAATATGAAATAAAACAATGTTGCAAAAAAAGAATGCATGACAAGGATTTTGGAAGCGCTACCCATAACAAACTTGGTCCTGACGTTAGCATCAATCAGGTAACCTTTGTCATCCATAAATACCCGCCATATATAAAAGCTTGGACCATCTTTCCCGGTAAGGTCCATTTCCTCTGTCAAAAATCGTTGAACCTCTGGTGCACCTGTTGAAAATCGTTTAAACTTGATGGTACACCCTTGCGCCATCGGGGTACGTTGACGTATACTTTGCTTTTGTAAACTTTTATTCCAGTCATCGGATTGTTTTCTGGAATGTACAGTTTTTTACTTAGATTAACATTTCCTGAGGAATTTTGTTGGTTCCTTTTGCTGACAAGGGTCCTGGTGTTAGCATCACTGAGATAACCTTTGTCATCCATAAATACCCGCCATATATAAAAGTTTGGACCATCGTTCCCGGTAAAGTCCATGTCCCCTGTCAAAAATCGTTGGACCGCTGGTGCGGTGAACCAAAGATACCCTTCGTCGTCTACACCAAGAGTATCAATCCACTGTGCTGTGTTATTGTTTCGATATAAAAGATTGGTAGATATAAGTTTCACCATGTCAATACCGGAAAAGCTGCCATCCTTTCGTACATCCCATCGGTACAGAGCACTTTCTGATAGAGCCGGGTAATACAGTGCACCTTTACGGGTATATAGCATTCCATCAGTGTAATCAGATCTATTGCCAACTTTCCGAACATTGCTTTTGAAAACTGAATTTGGAACATTGCTTCTCAAGATGCTTGTAGGCACTTGATAAACCCCAAACCCAGATACAAGACTGTAGTATAAGTATTTGAAATCATCAGACATTGCAATACCGTTGATCCCGAGGAGACCTACATTGACAGACCTATTGTTAACCTCAACAATTCCTGTCCCTTGCTCTGGTCTCATACTTTCAGGGTCATCGAAAACGTGTGACGTATTGGCCACAAAGTCATACTTAATAAGTCTATAATTTAAAGTGTCAGTAATATACGCATTGTGTGCCACTCCGTCGATATACTCTAATACGATATCGTTAAGAAAGGTTTTCTCTGGGTCCACTTGAGATGCGGGAAACACATATCTTCGGATTTCTTTATCATTATTAATATCGTAAATTATAAGTTTTCCTGGGCAGTAGTTTACTGCCGTGGAATTATCATTTGGAAACATATTCATTCTCCCAGTGTCAATGATCCACATCCATCCTGTATTAGGGTCAATCTCCATACTCTGTGAAAACTGAATGGCATTACAGTCTCCCAGCTTTTGCATCTCCCAGTTTGGAAACGGTTTTAGGACCACTGTTTTATCCTTCTCTTGCAAAACGTTCAAACTCGATGGTACACCCTTGCGCCATCGGGGTACGTTGACGTATACCTTGCTTTTGTAAACTTTTATTCCAGTGAACGGATTGTTTTCTGGAATGTATAGTTTTTGATTTAGATAGTTTTTCTTTTGGTCCTCATTTATCCAATCAAAATCGAGAACCGGCCATACATACATTATTTCTGCCTCGCCATAACGATTAGAAGCCTTCGAGGTTCTTACTTTAGCGTTGTATAAATATCCCATCTCTCTGATACTTATTTTCCAAATATGGAAGTTGGACCCTGATTTTCCAGAGAAATCAAGCTTCCCTAGAAGAAATTTTTGTATAGGTGTAGCCGTGAACCATAATATTCCTTGCTCATCTATTGCGATAGTATCAATCCATTGCATAGTTTCGTTGTTGCAAGCTACTGTCTCCACCGTTTTCATCAATACCCTGTCGCTCCCAATCGGAGACAACGCGTCCTTGAACACGTCCCACTTCAAAAGTGTGGTTTTAGTGAGGGCGCTAAAGTACAGGTTTCCCGAGGCAGTCATAGCAATTCCGTCTGTCTGGGACGGTTTGTCGCCAACCTTACGGACTTCTTTCCTGTAGGCCTCGCTGGTGAATTCTTTGCGGAGAATGTAGGTTGGGACTTGATACATTGCAGTTCCAGCGACTGGTCCATAGTACACGTATCGAAAATCTGGGGACATGGCTATCCCATTGATACCTGTCGGCACGTAGACTGTGTCTCCGTTGATGGTGATATTTGCTTTTAACAAATCTGGTGCCATGGAAACCGGATCTTGATAATAATACGACATGTTTAGAGAGGCATCATAGACAATAAGCTTCCCCTCGAACGTATCCGTAAGATAAGCAAATCTTGCTTCTCCTTTGTAATAATCAAGAACAATATCGTTAAGGAAACTAGTATTCTTGCTGACAATGCTTGTAGGAAATACATACCGCTTGATCTCTTTCTGATTGTTCAAGTCATAAATGATTATCTTCGGTTGGCAAAGGTTTTGTGTTTTGGTGCCGTCACCAGGGAAGTAGTTAGTTCTTCCCGTGTCGACCATCCACATGTATCCTGTGTTGGGGTCTATTTCAATTGCTTGCACGTACAGCAAAGCCTCACAGCCACTTAACGTATGATAATCCCAGTTTGGAAACGGCTGCAGCACAGATGTGTTGTTCCTCATTACAACGCGATTTAAACTGGAAGGGACACCGTTACGCCATTTTGGTGTAATTACGAAGATATCCCCCTTATAAACTCGAATTCCAGCGATCAGGTTATTTTCTGGAATGTACTTCATGCTCGCACTGTAGTTTTGCTTCATAGAACTATTTGGCCAGTCGTACTGAATCGAAGACCAGGAATGCACAAGAATAGCATTGCCAGAGGAACATTGTTGGATCCCTTCCCTGACAAGGGACATTAGAACCACTGCGATGATCCACTTGAAAATGTTTCGTTTTGATGTCATCGTGAAATAGTTGTTCTACTCGTTTGATATCTTTTCACTCTAAATGATTTAACAAATTTAATTACGTTTCAGAGGTATAGAATATAAAACGATTGACTTCAAATAAGCACGTCAGTACCTATTCTGGTTTGGCGATAGGTTTATAGCGCCTTTCCCATGTTAAAAAACAACAGGCACGTTGATTTTGCCTGCTTGCAGCGTTCTTTATATACTCGCTGCGGTTGTTTGCTACAGGAAATTGAATAATGTTATTTCGTTCCTTATTTTCAGTCATCAGTGTGTCACACTATATCCGTGTTCCAGAGTTTACACCGTATGTGTTTTTTTGGGGTTTTTTTTTTCATATAGCAGGATCTTATTGTGAACATCGAGCACCCATCACATACCGAGTGTAAATGGAGAGGACTGACAGACCATTATCTTTAAAAAGCCCATTAAGTCATGACCACTAGAATGGCTATTTAAACTTGTGTACGTATGGTAGCTGTATGCGCTTTTTACCTGTGAATCATCTATGTTGACAGAACCTTGATTTTTTTTTTGGTTTTTTATAGTTTATTTACAATTTCTAGTGAAAAATACATTATAACGATATTGATGTGTGTCACTGGTGGCAATGAGAATGGAATTTGTTTGCTTGGTCAAAAGAACACATTTTGCTTTGTTTTCCTACAGCTATAGGCAAAAGAGAGAATGATGGCCAGACACAACTAACATGACCCTTTTATCTCGGCCAAGCGTGACGTCTGTCAGAACAGAACTTTTAAATAATTAAAGTAAGTCTCAGGCCCACATAAGTGGCGTATGAGAATACCACAACTGCTACAATTGTATACGGTGACGTCACTAACCTATGGAGATACGCTTCACATCACTTGTCAACTTTTAGAATCAGATCATGAGTATTAAACATTGGGAGGAAATATTAGAACATTTGGGTACATACATATAACATTTGGGTACATACATATAACATTTGGGTACATACATATAACATTTGGGTACATAAATCGCCTAGTCTCAGAATAGAGTTCTAAGCTTATAAAACAGGTGTAGCATAGAGCGTTTACATAAAATGTCGTATTTCTTGACGTGTTTGCAGACATATTCTAATCACATCAGATGTTACCTGACGACGACTGCTTAAAAATAAATAAATTGAACATACAACAATTACTTTGGTGCCATTTTACCTTCAAAGCGTGCAATAACCTCGTGTCGCTTTTCCAAACACAATAATAAAATTGAAAGTACTGTTTCAGCATCGGTAAAACCATGACATAAACATTTAAGTCTGTTGGTATGGTGTACAATTATGATAAAAAGAATGAAGTTGGAATGAACTGGATGATTCTTTTAATGATTTAATTTTCATGAAAGTTGTCGCCAACTTTTATGTAAGCTATGCTATCAAACACATCATTATGGTATCATACAACTTACAATGTGCAGTTTGTTTACGTATGACATTGATATATTTAGATACAAACTCAGAAAATGTAATAGTGTTATTGTATTTTGACCATAGCAAGAGTTTATGACAGAACCTTGTAAACTACATGATTACCATTTTATAAACAAAACTACTGTAAATATCTTTAATTCGACCATTGTTGTTATATGGGATGATTTCGTGAGTTAAAACAACCATACTACATAAACACGGAACTTCTTATTGCAGTAAATTTAAATTCAGAAGCCAGAGATGTAAGCTACGTTATGTAAGCTACGCGATCATTTCTTTACATTGATTCTAGAATTTATATTTACCAGTCATAATTAACAATTTACACCTTTGTTTCCCTTATATGATATACATTTCTGGTTTACAAGGTTGTTTCCCTTATATGATATACATTTCTGGTTTACAAGGTTGTTTCCATTATATGATATACATTTCTGGTTTACAAGGTTGTTTCCCTTATATGATATACATTTCTGGTTTACAAGGTTGTTTCCCTTATGTGATATACATTTCTGGTTTACAAGGTTGTTTCCCTTATGTGATATACATTTCTGGTTTACAAGGTTGTTTCCCTTATATGATATACATTTCTGGTTTACAAGGTTGTTTCCCTTATGTGATATACATTTCTGGTTTACAAGGTCGTTTTGTCTGCAAGTTGGAGGACATTTACGTTTCTTTTGAAAAATCCACGATCATCGCCTGACCAAGATAAGTAAAATGACTGAATATTATTTCTTATCGTCATTGATATTATCAATTCTATATATTTACCCTAATTATACGTTATAGAGAGTAGATGAACTTCCATAAAAAGCCCGAATTTAAAAGAGGCATTTCTATTGACGATTATCGTACATTAGTCTAAACGTATCATTCCAATTTGCGCGACGGCATGTTCTGTTGAATATCTGGCTATAGTCAAGGTTTAATCACATACATGTTCCCAATTCTTACAAAGTAAATTGACTTTCATATTAGTCCATACAAAATAAGTACAGAATGATATATATCACAGTACACGTATGTTGAAATTGTGGTAACTTAGCTTACAAAACTATTGCCTCATTTCATAATTTTGATAATATTTTAACCAAAAAATTAGTTCTTCCGTACAATGTCAGTTTTGAAATATAAAACAAGAATATTTCACTTCAATCTTGTCTCAATATTTACAATATGTATGCATCAGTAAATTGGCATACATTATACAAAGAGCGGTAACGTAGCTTACAAAGCAGGTAACGTAAATTACATGTCACGAATTTTGTCTATTCCAAGATATAGCAAACTTTTTAAACAGACTGGCAGTAAAATATCATGGGAAAATCCCGAGCAGAAGTACAAAGAGTATCCAGTGAAAGAAAGAAAGAAAGAAAAGAGAAAGAGGTTAGTGCTTTTCTTGAAAATGAGAGAAAACGAGTTCAAACGTATTACGTGCCAGTCACGGAGAGACCACGAAAAGACCAGCGATTCCGAGGGAATAAAGTACGCAGTATGTACAAGAACAGCGAGAGAGCAAACGTGTCCGAGACAAGCAAAATAGACAAGCAGAAGCAACAGAACCAGAACTCGTTGATCAAGTTAGTTCTAGCAGTGATGCATTGATTGTCAAATTGCCTTAGCTTGATTTAAAGCTAAGAACAAGGAAGAGAATAAGTCGAGTATCGTCAAAACAATGGCGTGAAAAACAAGTTACAAGGCCTGAAGATAGAAAACGAGAAAATAAAGAAAAAGCTATAAAAGAGTTTCAAAACGCTTTGAACGCCTTCTGAAAAAGAATAGGACAAGCAATGAATACACAAATAAGAGTTACGTGAGTGTAAAAGTTCTATATGCAGAACCAAGAACTTCCACTGTAGAAGTTGATATTTTGCGAAACACATCTGCCCGTAGGAAGAGTGTCGCAACATTTAGAAGAAATAGGTTGGTGATTATCTTGTGTCCTTTCTGCGACGATGTGAAGGCAAGGGAAAAAATAGTCCTTCTTTAAAATGTCCAACTTCTATAGATGAAATCTGGGTAAAGTTTTACAAATATATTTCTGAAGCTGAAAGAAGCGACAAAGATGGACAGAATCAGCCGAAGTTACCAGATAGATGATGATGACGTCACAAAAATTCTTGACATTATGCAAAAAATAAATTAAATTAAGTCACAATGTCAAATTCTAAAGCTGGCATTTTTTTGTAGTTTACATTACCGAATTTCAAGGTTAACTTACAATATACAAGCAGTGCAGCTTGTTAGTTAATTAAATATTAGCAGAAATAAAACTAGTGATTCTGAAAAGAACAGTTTGTGTCCGTTGGAAATTATTAAAAATGTATTTGAAATTTTAAAAAAAAATAGACTAAGCAATTGATTTGACATAACATAGAACTACGTTTACTCTTACAGTTCATTGTTCAGTTAATTAGGTAAAGTATTACCGGAGCTAGAATTGTTTTGTGATTGTTTATTGTTAACAGCTGTGTTTCGTGTTTTTTTTTCCTCAAGGAAATCCGTTCATGTAATATACGCCACCGTTTATTGTAATCCACGTTAACAATGAAACATCCGATAAATCACAATACATTTTCAAAGAATGATATTCAAGGTAAGTCAGCCAAAATATAGAAGTCACCGAGTAATCTTCTTGGAAGGAGTTACTTAGTTTTGTGCTGCTGATATAAAAATTTTAAAATGTTAAAGTCTTTCACTGAAAAACATAGTACGCCAATGAATTTTTCAACAAGAAATAAGACAGTCCTGTGAAACAATTATAATAACCATCAATAAATCTTTAAATTTTTCAGAGAATATGAACATATTTTAGGAACGGTATGGAAGGTACATGATGAATAAACATTGTTGATTGTGATTTTACGTGGTATTTTATTTCAGGGTCCCACGTAACGTAAATTACATTTTTCTTTCACCCCTCTCTTATTCTGATGGTCATAACTCCAATTCCGAAAACGCCTGAGTTCAGATATTTTGACTGTATATTCATGAAAGGATAACTCACACACAAGACAGAAAAATATATGACTTTTCTCACTTCTGTCCTTTTGCGTTTTTTTTTTTCTTTCTTTCAGTTTGAATTCTATTCTGAGAATAGGTGAAATATAACATTATCAGGACATAATGCAATGACTATTCTTGAGTGAACATACGTTGTAAAATAGAAGAAATAGTATATCATGTGTGTGTGTGTGTGAGAGAAAGAGAGAGAGAGAGAGAGAGAGAGAGAGAGAGAGAGAGAGAGAGAGAGAGAGAGAACGCACGTTAGTTGTACATGGCACGAACTACATAAAAACAGCAGCGGATAAAAATAACTAATATACAATTGAAAAAGAAAATTAGGGAAAGAAGATGAAGAACGAAAATCTTTGATACAGAAACGGGGTGAGAGCAGGGGAATCAACATTGAGGAATACAGAATGAATTCAAAATTTAACAGGGAATCCTCACTATTGTCGACAGTTACAGAAGACAATCAAAAGAATATATACCGAACTCAATTCATGCATCATATAATGTTTATCAATAAGACCTGCGTAAGCTTGTATGCTGGAAGCGGGTTGAACAAATAAGAGTCAAACCGTTAACAAGGGTGTTTTATAGTATGTATGTATGTATGTATGTATGTATGTATGTATGTATGTATGATAGGATTTAAGGGCACATAAGCACAGTCCTGGCTTTATATGTATGTATGTATGTATGTATGTATGTATGTATGTATGTATGTATGTTTGTATGTATGTATAGGTTTAATGGCACATAAGTACAATACTGGCCTTATAGTGCTGAGTAAGTTTAATTATTGGATTAACTTTGACTTCTGCATAGAATTGTTTTTATTTTAGAAACCGGAGATTTAACATACACCAAGGAGAGAGGGGCAGTGGACACAAAGACCTGCGTGCATTATTACCAAAAACAGAAAAATCAGTGAACGTATATTCGTTATAATTGTTTTAAGAAATACTGACAATAGGGCTAAATGTTTTGTAAGCATTGACTTACAAATACGCCTGATATACAGGACTCTCAGTTCAGATGCAGTTCTCGATGTAATCATTTATGTTTGAGGTAAATGCATGAAAACATTAAAGTAGTAATGTTTCAAAGACTTTTTTGTTCACATTTTGTTACAATATAAACAGGGTGTTCCATTCTCAATACGGAGAGAGAGAGGGATTTTGTTACAATATAAACAGGGTGTTCCATTCTCGATACGGAGAGAGAGAGAGATTTTGTTCCAATATAAACAGAGTGTTCCATTCTCGATACGGAGAGAGAGAGAGAGATTTTGTTACAATATAAACAGGGTGTTCCATTCTCGATACTGAGAGAGAGAGATATTTTGTTACAATATAAACAGGGTGTTCCATTCTCGATAAGGAGAGAGAGAGATTCTCTCTGACTTTGAATAAAATGCCCAGTTTATTTTTAACTTTGAAATCATTGTTGGCCAACGGCCTCATGTAAAATATGTGTCACGCTTCCCATATCGAATCCTAGACAATTTCTGTGTAGAAAGCATAACCGAAGCCAAATCCTTGATAAAAGATCAAATTTGCACTATTCAATCAAAATTGCATCCAAACTGGGTATTATACAACTAGGTGAACAGGTGCTATTGTTGATAGAGTATGCCGTCATTTGTGCTCGATGGATTGGAAAGCTTCAGTATCAAAACTTTGATTACTAATAATTACCGTCTGTGCGGGAGAAGAAAAATATATATTGCAGGTAAAATCAGATATTTATTTTCCGTGGTACTTTAAGGCCTGGTCAGTGTCAAATAAGTTTGTTTCAAAGAGGTATAGTTTCTTCTTTCTTACTGTATCAAATATTGAATAGAAACTCTGCATAGGCAGTAGGGTTACATAACTTTAACGGTGTGTGTGTGTTACATAACTTTAACGGTGTGTGAGAGAGAGAGAGAGAGAGAGAGAGAGAGAGAGAAAGTTGTATAGACTGGAGTTCAATTCCAGTCACCAACTCCTGTGCTCAAAGTCCATTATATCCTATGAAGAACTGAGAATACAAGTATTTATGAAAGTCACTATCAGTTGTGTATGTTGTTTCCAACCAGCATCAATAACAATGCAATTTGTCATTGTTTAAGGCACACAATTACAAAATTACAACGTTAACGACAATTCATTTTGTTGCTGGTTTTTTTTTTTTTTTTTAGAGAGAGATGCTAACTAGAACTCGTGTTCGTGTATTCGTGTATTTCCTTTGTTTTTTTGTTTTATGGGGTTTTTTTTCGTTTTTTTTTTTCGTTTTTTTTCTCCTTGAAATCATAAATGGGTCATCTGTTCGGGATTGACAAGTATGGATGGTTTATTAATTTTCTGTGCTGCTGTACAATTTTTCTCCGACATCAAAAGTTAAACTCTATACGTATATCGTAATGTGTTTTTAATGGCATTAACTGCATCCTGGTCACAAACAACTGAAGTAGTTATACATGAGTACTAGCAGAATAAAGTGTGTACTGGATTCTATATTTTACCTTTTTATTTCATTCCAAAGAAATGTTGTTTTTTTTTAAAATCGTCTTTATATCTTCACAGTGGGTTATAGAGTTATACTACTTGACTACTTGGAAAAAGGATTATTGATCTGATGAAGTATACACAAGTTGATTTCAAGCAGGAAGTATACGTACATAATAAAGGAAATATAAATAATTGTCGTAACATTAAGTTAATACTGCCTGTCCCGTCAGATAGGAAGATTTCTTCCATGCTAGAAATATGTTTTAGGCATATTCAGTTCCAATTACAACCGTCTTAATTGCGATAAATAAACATGTTCGTTCGTCGTTTGTGATTTACCTCATATTGTTTATGGTTTATCGTTTATGATTGACCATTTAGTTTTAAGGTTTATCGCTTTTCGTCAATCTTTTACAAGATATCGCTTATTATTTATCGCTTTAGCGTTTGATTATTTTGGTCTGCAACGTTTTTTTACATTTTGCACACAACACTTATCGTTCGTTCTGCGTTCTATTCGCGTTTTCATTCATCATTCGTTGTGTGTTCATTGAGAGTTCATTTTCCGTTCGTTCATCATTCTATTCTAGTTTTCATTTTCCGTTTGTTCATCATTCTATTGGAAATGTACCCTCAGTAACGGTAATCCAGAGAAAATGAATTCCCTGATCATTTTGCGAGTCCCCACTGTATAACTAAAGGAAGGAAATAAAATCAAAACAATATCTCCAATCTTTAATCTTTTGCGAAAGACAAAACACATACAAATTTGACATTATTTAATACTATAAAATCCCGCAACATCGAGGAAGCTTAGTCTTTTATGTAGAAGCTAGTATGCAGAAATGTTACTCATTAACGTATTTTTTTATTTTCCAAAGGCTGAATATCTACATGATCATATCAAATATTCTGGGTTTTTTTGTAATATCCAATTAGAATATATTTTCAATGCATGAGAGGATACCCTGTCGCATACAGGTGACTGTTCTTTTCATTTTTTGTCATTTTCCATAGACTTCTCTGACCTACTCATACTTCTGATTTTTGTTGTTTCTCCTTTGTCCTTTCTTTCTTTCTTTCTTTCTTCCCTTTCTTTTTAAAGTTATTGAGCATTCACTCCTTCCAACACTTGTCCACGAGTTTATCTTCTAGGTCCGTCTCACTGTTTTCTATCTGCAAATGAATATAAATTATCTTCAACTAAACCTTGTTTTTATTGAGATTAATGTTATCCATTAAACTAAAGAAAAATTACATGTCAGTGGGAATCCGGGTTAATAATTTACCTTTCATTATCCGCGTGGCTGTGAAACAACTTTCTAGGCAATGTTTTAGGAAATTTACATCCTGTGTATGCTAATGCAATAATAGTCATCTAAATTGATACTTATGTATAGTCTGACATGGTTTCCACTGAAGAAACGTTATGTTCTGTTATCTTGCAATTAAACGCTGACCAATCTAGGCACCAAACTTTGTGTTTACGTAACATGTTTCCCCAATTAGTGTGTCGGTCAATCGGGGTGACCTACCAACTACACTAATACAGTCTAATATGATTGAAGGATCATTCTCATTTCCACTCGTGGAAATTATCTTGTATAAGTCATGTATTAAATGGTCATCTGAAATCGACAGTCAACAGCCAGGTTTTGTTTAACCAAACAATAGATTTTACTGCCATCACCGCTCTATGCATGGAAATGAAGAGTTTGTTTTCGCAAGAAGGGCATTGTTTAGATAAGGACAAGTCGTGTGAATTGGTGTGGAAAGGCATCGTTTAGGTAAGGACCAGTCGTGTGAATTGGTGTGGAAACATCTCTCTTTTATTTATATTCACCGTACTCGAGTCAGTTATGTCAGTGTAACTTTCAGATGCGTAACTGCTCCTTTGTTACTTTAGAAAATTCAATTAAGCCACAGTACTGCTTAGAAAATTTGTTCTTGAGGCAAATACTCGACGTAAATCATCGTTCTTATCCCCCCCCCCCTCCTCCTTCTTGGGATGCGCTGGCGACCGTACTATTTGTATTCATCATAAACGTTTAAAGGAGAATTTATTTTAAAAGATTTGCAGTTTCTATCAGTGTTAACTGCATAATAAAAGTTTGATGATCAAGATCGTGTTAAACTCTTCCTATATATTTTGTCTATAACGCGATAAATCAAATTTAACGTTCGAAAAGAAAGGGGTATAATGTAGACTGACCATAAAGGAAACGTTAAGACCAGAGGTAATATTTTTGTCTCTGATTATATTTGTCTAATTAATTGTGTTCAGTTGTTTACCAGGCACAGTGAGGTACTAATATGTGTTCAGTTGTCTGGCAGATACAATGAAATACTAGTATATTTCCAGTTGTTTGCCAGGTACAATGAGGTACTTGCATGAGTCCAGTTGTCTACCAGGTAAAGTGCTGTACTAGTATGTGTCCAGTTGTCTATCAGGTAAAATGAGGTACCAGCATATTTCCAGTTGTCTACCAGGTACAGTGAGGTAATAGTATATGTCTAGTTGTCTACCGGGTACAGTGAGGTACACGTGTATGTCCAGATGTCACCAGGTACAGTGAGGTACGTGTATGTGTCCAGATTTGTACCAGGCACAATCAGGTACTAGTATATTTCCAGATGTCTACCAGATACACTGCGGTAATAGTATATTTCGAGTTGTCTACCAGGTACAATGAGGTGATAGTATATTTCCCGTTGTCTACCAGGCAAAATGAGGCACATGTATTCGTCCAGATGTCTACTAGGTACAATGAGGTAATATTATGAGTCCAGTTTTCTACCAAGTACATTGAACTGAACTGTTATCATGAAAGTTAAAATACAGGCTGATAATCAAGTTATAGTTTGTTTGTAGTAGTTGTTTATAGCTACAGGCTGATAATCTAGCTAATATCTGTTTGCATTAATGGTCTTAAAATACATACTGGATAATTTCAGTAAATAACAAAGTAGTGTGAATAGGAACACAGAGTTGATAACACCGTGTAACAAATTTGTTTTAATTTTTTTGGGTTCCTGTGTAGTAAGTGTTATTTCCTAATTGCTTATGCCTCAAAAGTATATAAATGGCTATTATTCCCCACAAACTTTGCTTTTGTGACCAGGACAGTGATATTTTGAAATTTACATATTTTCCAGAACAATCCAGATAGATTCAATGCTGAGTAAACTTGGAGTAACTTCTAGAATTTTCTAGAACTTTCCATTAACATAAACAGTAGTATAAATACAGGGACCTTAAGACCACCAGTTCAGTTTAGTTCCAGCTGCCTAAGTGGATACATATTTGCATTTTTCTGAGATGGCATCAAGAGGCTGCAAGCATCCGGCAGACGCATTTTGCTATGTCTGCGGCCAATTTATCAAGACAAGAGCGAAAAAGTACTCCGTGGAAGCATCTGTTAAGATCTGTGAGGCCTACAAGGCATATTTCGGCATGCCTGTCGGGGATCAAGACAAACCCTGGGCACCTCATTTCACCTGCGAGCACTGCAAAAAAACTCTGGAAGGTAAAATGGACAATTGTTGCTCGGAATTTTATGTTATAAAATTCTTTAAAATTTTTAAAATTGTACACGTTTTTAATTTTTAAATGTTTTACAATTTTCAATGTTATTGAAAAAATATATCATATATGAAAAATGTTGCGAGAATCTCTTACACATTAGTCATGGGTGAAATAAATGTATTTTTGTAGGATGGTACAGAGGGGAAAAGAGAGCCATGAAGTTCGCGTACCCAAGAATTTGGCGGGAACCCACTGACCACTCAAGCAACTGCTACTTCTGCATGATGGACCCTTCCAAACGTCGGACTGGCAAGAATGCACCTGCTATCACGTATCCGGACCTTCCTTCATCCATCGCCCCGGTGCCACACTGCCATGAGCTCCCCGTACCCACTCCTCCGGAGAGAGAGCAGCCGTCTTTAGAAGAGAGCAGCAAGTCAGAGAGCGAGGAAGACGTTGTAGATCCAGATGACAATTCCAGAGGTGGAACTGAGGAGAGAAACCCATACTACCCCAACCAAAAATACCTCAACGACTTGATTAGAGATCTTGGTCTCACCAAGTCCAATGCCGAGCTTTTGACGTCTAGGCTCAAGCAGTGGAACTTGTTGGATGAAAGTGTGCAAGTCGCAGATCAGAGGAAGCGTCACCAACCTTTTTACAGCTTCTTCACCCGTCAAGATGGGCTCTGCTTCTGCCACAATGTGACCAGTCTGTTCGAGGCAATCGGAATTCCCTGTAACCAGAATGAGTGGCGCCTCTTCATTGACAGCTCATCCAGGAGCCTCAAAGCAGTGCTGCTCCATAATGGTAACAAGTACCCGTCTCTTCCCCTGGCTCATTCGGTGCACCTCAAAGAGGATTACAACAGCATCAAGACCTTGCTGGACGCCTTGAAGTATGATGAGTACGGCTGGGCGGTCATAGGAGACTTCAAAATGGTGGCATTCTTGATGGGTCTCCAAGGCGGTTTTATCAAGTTTCCCTGCTATCTTTGCCTTTGGGACAGCATGGACACCAAGGCGCACTACCACAGGCGGGACTGGCCACAGCGGACCGAGTTCTCTGTGGGGAGGAACAACGTCAAGTGGGAGCCACTGGTGGACCCCCGGAAGGTGCTGATGCCACCACTGCACATCAAATTGGGCCTTATGAAACAATTTGTCAGAGCTCTAGATAAGGAGTCGGCAGCCTTCAAGTACCTTCAAGACTTCTTCCCTAAGCTGTCTGAGGCCAAGGTCAAAGCCGGTGTCTTCGTCGGACCACAGATAAAGAAGATCCTGGAGTGCAATGAATTCCCCAAGAGGCTCACTCGTAAGGAGAAAGCGGCTTGGAACAGCTTTGTCGCAGTGGTTCGGGGCTTCCTGGGCAATCACAAGGCCGAAAACTATGTGGAGCTGGTTGAGACTCTGGTGAAGAACTACGGCACAATGGACTGTATTATGTCCCTCAAAGTCCATATCCTTGATGCTCATCTTGATAAATTCAAGGAGAAAATGGGAGCGTACTCGGAGGAGCAAGGCGAGCGCTTCCACCAGGATATACTGGACTTTGAACGCCGCTACCAAGGACAGTATAACGAGAACATGATGGGAGACTACATTTGGGGACTGATTCGTGAAAGTGATTTACAGTATAATCGTAAATCTCGAAAAACTACTCACTTCTAAATCTTTTGTAGCTATTTTTGTATTACTTTAGTATAAATACATGTTAATGTTTATTCATATGTTGTTTTCTTCTGACTTTATGTGAACGAAAAGACACAAATTCGCCCGTTTTCTCATTGGAAATAGGTAAATTTCAAAATATCACTGTCCTGGTCACAAAAGCAAAGTTTGTGGGGAATAATAGCCATTTTCTATACTTTTTAGGCATAAGCAATTACTAAATAACACTTACTACCCAGGAACAAAAATTGTGTTGCATAGTGTAATAATAATAATAATAATAATAATATGATTTATTATTATTATTATTATTATTATTATTATTATTATTATTATTTGCAACATTATGATGGGGGATACTGTGCTATCCTCTGCCTGTCCATCCGTTTATCATTGAATCTCCTAAACCGTTAGACATTCACAATACTGTACAGTTAGGTAGCCCTTGAGGTATTGACGATACTGTACAGTTTGGTAGCCCTTGAGGTATTGACGATACTGTACCGTTAGGTAGTCCTTGAGGTATTGACGATACTGTACAGTTACGTAGCCTTGAGGTATTGACGATACTGTACAGTTAGGTAGTCCTTGAGGTATTGACGATACTGTACAGTTACGTAGTCCTTGAGGTATTGACGATACTGTACCGTTAGGTAGTCCTTGAGGTATTGACGATACTGTACAGTTACGTAGCCCTTGAGGTATTGACGATACTGTACAGTTACGTAGCCCTTGAGGTATTGACGATACTGTACAGTTACGTAGCCCTTGAGGTATTAATCTGCAATAGGTTTGTCATCTTTGGGTCCCATTCCTGGGGTTCATGAAAGGACGCTTTATTAGCCATAAGCAAATGTTAGTTATTTAATTTAATGACTGTCTTCATTTCCTTTGACAAGTTGCCCTCACAAAAATCATGTTCTTCTTTTTGTTATATTTTTATTTTTTGTTTCTAAAATATTTTCCAATTGCATTTTATTTGATGGCAACGGGGATAGATTAGAAGACAATGCCGATTGATATATACCAATTACACATGCATTGAAAAGGGCATATATTTCAAAATAATCGCAAATTATGACCAGATTGACTTCCATTTTACAAATTTACATATAATTTTCACACAACAGATACGTGTTACTTTAATGGCTTTTACTTGTATAGAAACTTCGTCAACATTACAGCATGAGTAAGACGTGTTGCTTTAATGGTTTTTTCTTGTATGGAAACTTCGTCAACATTACAGCATGAGTAAGACGTGTTGCTTTAATGGCATTTTCTTGTATGGAAACTTCGTCAACATTACAGCATGAGTAAGACGTGTTGCTTTAATGGCATTTTCTTGTATGGAAACTTCGTCAACATTACAGCATGAGTAAGACTATCAGTATTAATGCTGTGAATAAACTCAGCAAGGATGAAGTAATTATGAAGTGTGCACATACTTAGCATGCGATAATTCTGAATGTGTAAAGACATAGGCCATCTGTTGGAAATACTAATTATTGCAATAAGTATTTTCAGTGTGTGTGTGTGTGTGTGTGTGTGTGTGTGTGTGTGTGTGTGAGTGAGAGAGAGAGAGAGATCACACGTTGGTTGTAACATGGCACGAACTACATTAAAAGTGGCATGCAATTGTTGCTAACAGCAATGTACAAAAAATCTAATATACAACTGAAAGGAAAATTAAGGAAAGAGGATAAAGAACGAAAATCTATGATTAACAGAAGCGGGATGAGAACAGTGGAATCAACACTGATGAATACAGTGTGAATCCAAATTTAAACAGGGAATCCTCACTAGAGTCGCCAGTTACAGAAGACAATCCGCATTTAAAGAAAATCAGAATTAAAAAAGGTAGAAATTAAACATGTGGAGGAATCTCATTTTAAGCTTGTTTCTTTGTAATGTATCAAATGAAAGAAAAATGGAATTTCAGATTGTTAATCAGAGAGAGAGAGAGAGAGAGAGAGAGAGAGAGAGGTTGGGGGATGGTTCGAACGATATACATTCATTGTGTATGATTTCTTAATACAATATCTTACGCGTATTTTGACTACAATTTCTCAGAACAATATTAAACAGCGCTGTATTTTTTTAAGGAAAGTTTAGTGCAGTTGCTTACAAAAATATACCGAACTCAATTCATGCATCATATAATGTTTCTCGATAAGACCTTCGTAAGCTTGTATGCTTGAAGCAGGTTGAAAAAATAAAAGTCAAATCGTTAACAAGGTTGTTTTATAGTATGTATGTATGTATGTATTTATGTATGTACGTATGCATGTATGTATGCACGTATGTATGTATGTATGTATGTATGTATGTATGTGTGTGTGTATGTATGTATGTATGTATGTATGTATGTATGTATGTATGTATGTATGTATGTATGTATGTATGTATGTATGTATGTATGTATGTATGTATGTATACATTTAAGGCACATAGCATAACACTGGCCTTATAGTGCTGAGTAAGTTTAATTATTGGAAAGCTACAGTATTATAGCTTTGAGTACTACATAGAATTGTTTTTGTTTTAGAAACCAGAGACTTAATTTACACTCAAGCGAGAGAAGCATGGGACACAAAGACCTGCGTGCACAATTGCCAAAAACAGAAAAATCAGTCTGCGTATATTCGTTATAATTTTTTAAAGACATACTGACAATGGGGCTCAATGTTTTGTAAGCATTGACTTACAAATACGCCTGATATATTGAATTCAGCAAGGATTTCATAGTTGATAAGTTCAAGAAGACTGGCAAGGAAATGACCGAAAAGAACGATTAGATTTGTAGATAGATTTCGACTCACGAGTCAGTCTCCAAAGCATTCGTCTTAGAATTTAAATGATCACAAATTCA
Organism: Margaritifera margaritifera; assembly: GCA_029931535.1. NCBI lineage: Eukaryota > Metazoa > Mollusca > Bivalvia > Unionida > Margaritiferidae > Margaritifera > Margaritifera margaritifera. Next base: position 1,510,201 of record JAQPZY010001487.1, on the reverse strand, counting down.
TTGAGGCAATGAAATGTTTTCAAAGTGTGCAACCTACATTTCTGAGAAAGGAGGTATACTCATACAAATACATGGATATATTTGAAGGGTTAAATGGAATATATATGCTACACAAAATAAATGTTTCACTCATCACTTCACGATTCAAAAATATTAAATGAAAATTACTTTTATGCGCATGCTTTGATGTCACACTTCAGCCTTCAAACATTACGTTACCTTAAGGACTAGTACGTGAAAAAGATTCGTTAATTTTGTGTGACATTTTTGTAGAATGTATGATTGCCTGTACGCCAAACTATAAATAAGACCCTGCGCACAATTATAGTGAATCAGTACTAGCTCAGTATGCATCGTTTTTTAAGTGCAGATGAAGATGGCAAGATAAAAATGACAGAGAGTTCGATGAGACAAACCCAAAATCATATGTCATACACCTAGATACGACACATCTGTTGGATGCCAGAAAATAAGTTTAGATGGGCATAGTAGACGTATAAAAGAAAATCCGTTCCAAATACTGGATAAAAGTATTATCGGTTTGTATTAGAAATAGATTGATAGATTCCATTGCATCAAAATGATCATTTTCAGGACTACGCTCTAGCACCGGAAACATTGAATAAGACGGAGACGATTTATTTCCCTTCCATAAGAAATTGATAATTACAGGAGTATAGCATCAACTGTAACAAACTATTGTCTGCATGTGGAAAATAATATATATATATATATATATATATATATATATATATATATATATATATATATATATATATATATATATAATAAAAAGAACTAAATACAAAGAACAAAGTATGTAACACATTAGATAAACTTATGACGTGCAATTGGGTTGAAAACTGAAAATAAAGATACACAGAGCTGCTGTGTTTAAACAGCAACATTTGTAGAAATCCCGCATAGAGCTCAAATCTGATCTGAGACAAAAAGCTAATAATGATTTACAGAAGAATTTGTTTTCTCTTTAAATTAACGAATACCGCTGTATTCGGTAAACAGATGGAGACTTTGGAAAAAGAACTGTAGAAATAAATACAGAAGAACATACATTTTTCAAATGCCAAGAAAGATATATCGTTTGCCCGGAGAAAAATACATTTATGAAAATTGATATGTGGTAGTTTTGCGGTGTTCAATCTATCCAATTTGTATAATTGTGGATTTTACTACAAGCTCAAAAACAAATACAGTGAAAAAATGAGACTCCTTATGGCTGACACAAATTCATTATGCATTCATGAATATTATGACAGAAAACTTGTACAGAGATATGAAAGAGATACAAATTAATTATGCATTCATGAATATTATGACAGAAAACTTGTAAAGCGATATGAAAGAGACACAAATTCATTGTGCATTCATGAATATTATGACAGAAAACTTGTACAGCGATATGAAAGAGACACAAATTCATTGTGCATTCATGAATATTATGACAGAAAACTTGTACAGCGATATGAAAGAGAACTTCAAATTGTATGACACTAGTGAATATACATGGGATAACATGATTAGTTTACCACAAGTGAATAAAAGATATCTGGCTTTTTCAAAGACGAACAAACCAGAATACCAATACTTCTTCCGGGGATCAAAGATGTCCCTAGATATAAAATCTCAAAGAAGGGCTCATGTCAAAATCTTGTAAGGTGGGGATGTTTGGGCCCTTATATCGACTTAAGGGGTTATCTCTTTAGGGTTCCGTTATGGCTACCATATATTTAGTGGCCTATTTCTGGAAATCAGTTTGATCAATTTTCTCTAGACCGTTTATATTGTTTGAGCACATCATCAATATGTAAAACTTTTCAAAGAGGGGTTGAAATGACACTTTGCCATTAGGGGTTTTCGTTGTGCAAACTGTTGATAGAATTGGTCCTCTCCGTACCCGTTTTATAGCGCCTTAAATACTTCTTCTTGCGGTTGAACTTATCCCTAGATACAAAATCTAAAAGAAAAAAAACTCCATGTCAAAAATATTTGAAGAGGAGATGTTAGTGTCCATTTGTGGACGTACGATTTAATCTCCTTACGGGCTTTTTATAGATAGTATATATTCTGACAAATATTTTTCGAGATCGGCTCAACGAATTTTCTCTAAACTTGTCCTTATGTTGGAGCGATCCCTAACTAGAAACGGTTAAAGAGCGATTCAAATCAAAATCCGCTAAGTATGTGTTTATGCGGTGCAAATTGTTGATAGAATCGGTCTACTACGTACCTGCTTTACGTAGCATGTCCCCATAAGAACCCTCCTATTTCTTTGAATTCGCTCGACGAATTTAATCAGGACTTCTTCTGGGGCACGTAAATATCCCTAGATTGAAGATCGTAAAGAAGGATCCATGTAGAAATATTTGAGGAGTGAATGTTAGGGTCTATACGTGGACGTAAGGTTTAATCCCATTACGGGCTTCGTTACGGTTTCAGTATATTTAGCCCCATAGTTTTCAGAAACTGCTCGACATGTTTTTCTCTAGTCTTGTCCTACTGTTTGAGCTGATCCCTAACCATAAACTTTTTAAGAGGGGTTGAAATCAAAAGCCTCTAAGTAAGGGTTCGGATGATGCAAAATATTGATAAAATCGATCCACTATGTACCTGCTTTACATACCCAGAACCTATAAGGAGTCGCCTATTCCTCTGATCCTGCTCGAAGAATTTCGCCAATACTTCTTTTTGGTGTCGAAGATGTCCCGAGATATAAAATCTCAAAGAAGGATCCATGTCAAAATGTTTTTTAGTAGGAGATGTTTGATGCCGTATGTGAACTTAAGAGGTAATTTCATTTTGGGCTTTGTTTTAGCTGCTATATATTTAGGCCTCCTACTTCTCAAAATTAGCTCAACGAATTTTCTCTGAACTTTTTCTACTGTTTGAGCAGATCATTATCTAGAAACTTTCAAAGAGAGGTTGAGATCAACATTTCCTAGGTAGAGGTTCGTTTAGTGCTGACTGTCGATAGAATCCATCCTCTCCCTATCGGTTTTATATAGCTAGTCTCCATAAGAGCCCTCCTATTTATCTGCTTCTTCTAGCGGAATATCTTAAATACTTATTATGGGGGTCGAATATATTCCTAGATACAAAATTTCAAACGAGGGTCCATATAATAATAATTTGAGGAAGGATTTTGGGTCCATATGTGGACGTACGATTTAATTTCCTTACGGTCTTTCTCTATAGCTGCCATATATTTATCCCATATTTCTCGAAATCGGCTCGACGACTTTTTATAATCTTTTCCAACTGTTTAAGCAAATCCCTATGTAGAAAATGTCAAAGAAGGATTGAAATGAAATCCTCTATGTACGGGTTTACGTGGTGCAAATTGAATCGGTTCACCATAATTTCAGTATTACATATATGATATCCATAATTTCAGTATTAAATAGATAACATCTATAATTTCAGTATTACATAGAAGATATCCATAAGAACTCTGCTATTTCTCTGATTCAGCTCGACGAATTTCTTAAATACTTCTTCTGGGGTTGAACATATCCGTAGATACAACATCTCGAAGAGTCCACTTCAAAGTCATATGATGAGGGAATGTTTGGGTCCATATGTAGAACTAAGATTTAAGTCCATATGTAGAACTAAGATTTAAGTCCATATGTAGAACTAAGATTTAAGTCCATATGTAGAACTAAGATTTAAGTCCATATGTAGAACTAAGATTTAAGTCCATATGTAGAACTAAGATTTAAGTCCATATGTAGAACTAAGATTTAATCTCCTTAAAAGCTTTAATTATAGCTACCATATATTTCCCCACCGATATCTCGAAATAGCCGAGGTGAATTTCGTCTAAACATTTTCTGCTGTTGGAATAAATCCAAACTACAAATTGAAAAAGATAAAAATGCTTTAAGCATGGGTTGACGTCATTGCAAATGTTAATATCATCTCTTTTCCTGCTTTATATAGCTGGTAATTATAAAAACACTGATATCTCTCCGATTGTCTCGACTAATTATTGTGTGTCCACTTATTATAGAAGTTTAAGTAGACCTCTAGATACAAATATCTTAAAGAGCTTCAATTTGATTTTGCATGTTTTGAATCGGGAATAAGTAGCTGGTTATTTATTGCTTATTGATTATTATTAATGCCTGCTTAAATTCAAATCACGATAACGCTTTTAATGCAAATGTATGTAATGTATGCAGTGGAATTAGAACAACGAATATTGGACTGTCAGGTATGGAAGATTCAAATTAAATTTCAAAAGAAATCTCCATATTTTACTTGTGAGGTTTATGTATCCATTTTGATCATTAAAAGGTGTAACTGGGTCATATGACATCAAATGGGCACATCAGATATTATCCACTGCAATTAATTGTAACTGAAAGGAGTACCTAGGGTAATTGCGAATAGGTAAAATTATTTTGGTTTAAAAACTGCTACTAGAACAAGTCATTTTTGTCCGAAAGAATGAAAACAAGTTTGAAACAAGCCATATAAATGCACAGGAAATCACGTGCACATATGTCTTTCATGCTTCGGTTAAGTAACCTCAACTTGCAACAATATGTTTAAGGAGTCAATTCAAATATTAATGTTAATGGCTTTGGTTTTATCAAATGTAGTTTTGGAAACTAAACAAGATATTGAATTGTTTGCTCTATTGACAGTTGATTAAACATTTTTAACTATTTGTAACTGGGATAATGCAATCCAGGTAATCCTATTAGAATTAATCGCATTGTATAGTTTATGTTGTGCTTATTTGAAGCCACATGGCGCAAAATACAGGTTGTAGTGATACGTAAACCTAACGCCAACCCGTGCCCCTGCTTTATTATCTGATCTTTATCCAAGCCTTCGCTCAAACAATTATATTTATTTTTCTTTGTTTTTGCATTTATTATATTAGAAACATTTATTATATTAGAAACGAACGTTCTCCTCTTACTACTCCTCCTCCTACTTCTTCTCTTCATAATATCACCACAATTATTGCCATCACCGACTGTAATGTCATTTATCATGATGCTTAGAAATTAGCCATAGAAGGTCCCCAGGTTACAACAGAAATCTCGATGATTATGATGATGATGACGACGATGATGAAGATGACGATAATCACTCCTTTTTACATGCTATAAATGTCAATACAAGCGTATCACGTAAACAGTAGCATAGTGGGGGGATCTAGGGACAAA